>JBBBDQ010000967.1:940000-1005000 GCA_037127315.1 Ascarosepion bandense
TATGCGCTAAAACGTCTGCCTACTTCCACCGCACGCTCATAGCCCAGGGATAGAGTCGCCGACTGAGGCCATTTCGGACGGGTTTCAATCCTGGGTAAAAAAGCAATCGGAGTCTAACTGTACTGATGAGCTGTGATACAGCAAAACAGATCTGTCTGCGGATGACTATATATATATTTTTTTTTTGAAAAGAAGGACCGTTGCTGAGGTGATGTAAATTCTCTCTTAGGGATTTTATGTCGAAATGTTCATTCAACATTTTTGAATATTGAAAATTTAATTTGTTTTATATATATATATATATATATATATATCGCATAATGATAATCCACGTATACTGTCTTAATATCCGCCCGTGCATTAAAAACTGTTTATAATAAAAACTTAGTTGACTGAAACACAAGAGCTGTTGTGTTTTGGTACTAGTTTATAAGCACCTCGTCAGCGAGCACTCTTCAAAAAGTAAATTACTGCAAACAGTGAACTATTAACCGGATTGTTACCACTACTTCTAATATATATATATATATATATATATATAGCTCAGTGGTAGAATCGCCGACTGACGCCAGTTCGGTCGGGTTTCAATCCTGGGTAAAAAGCAATCGGCTGTCTAACCGTACTGATGAGCTGTGATACAGCGAAACAGATCTGTCTGCAGATGATTATTTACGCTGTTACACCCTGATTGAGCACTCTGGAAGAATGGTAGAATTTGAAAAACAGTAGCTACTCTAGCTATCGTTCATTCAGCAATGAATTAGAACACCCTCAGCTATTGGGCGTGTATAATGATAATATACACGCTAAAAAGTCTACCTCCTTCTACCGAGCGCCCGTAGCTCAAAGGTAGAATCGCCGACTGACGTCAATTTGGTCGGGTTTCAATCCTGGGTAAAAAGCAATCGGCTGTCTAACAGTACTGATGAGCTGTGATACAACGAAACATATATGTCTGCGGATGACTATATATATATATATATATATATATAAAGGAAAACTCAGCACAACATCCAAAGCAGTTATGAACTATAATTTATTTCGACGAGTAAGTTCTAAGCCCCAATCTTTTCAAACTATAAAAAAAACTCAAATGGTTCAATTTAGTGAGAATATTCAAAAACCTATGAAGACAAGCGTTATGATCCAGAAATGAAATTTTCCAGGTGTTATTAGGTTAGAGCCTTAAAAAGGTAGAGGTACAAAAAGTAAATTATACAATGACAAAATATAGTTGGTTGGTTGTTTTGTTTTTATGGCATATCAACCTCGGCAGGTCATTTATTGCCAACTAAATTTTATTTATTTATTGCTTGTAATACCTTTTTATTTCAACAGTTTATTGTTGTTTTTATATAAGTTTTGTGTCTAGTAATACTTTTTTCTTTTCGAGTATTAAGATTCATTGGGATCTGTTTTCGAGGGCAGGGTCCCCAAGTCCTACCCTTGTTATTTAACCCATAACTGGAGAGAAGGGATGAATCAATACATTTCCCAAGGTACCAGTGCTTAAGTGAATGCAGGGTATTCAACTGGAATTCAACCTCGGCTCACCGATTTCTCTTTCCGAGCCGATATCCTGGGTTAAAAGGAATCGGAGTCTAACCATACTGATGAGCTGTGATAAAGCGAAACAGATCTGTCTGCTGATGACTATATATATATATATATGTGGTGGCCCAACTGAATAAATAAACATATTAGGGTACACATATGTATAGTATTATAATTCAGGTGTTTTATACAAATCCAGTTTATTTTAAATGCGATGTATAATTTAAAAAATTAAAATTAAAATTGCTGTTATCCAGTACAGTATATAGCTATGCCAACAACCAGGTACGGTTATTAAAATTTAAATTACGTAATACGTAGAATATACTCAGCAACGGAAGTGTGCTTTCACTGGCAGTATTCGTACCTGCCTTCCTTAGGAGGAACCATTACTAGATCTGACGTGCCTTAGAAACGCACTGAAGTTTCTTGGTGGTTAAGGTACGTCATACGTAAAGACGTTTTTTCTTAGGGGACGCAGGTTCAAATACTGCCGGAGAACACATAATTTCTCTAACAAGATTTCTCAGCTATTCAGGCCCGTACATGTAAATAAATAAATATACTGTTTAATAAATAGTTCGAGTAGTCATTTAAGATAACGATTAAACAAAAATTTAAGAATATATTTATTTCTTTAATATTATATGACTTACTTTTGGTCATAATTAAATTCGACCAGTACACAGTTGTAATATAAAGTGTTCAGTTCAATTATTAATTGTAGAACTTTTGAATATTT
Source organism: Ascarosepion bandense (assembly GCA_037127315.1). NCBI lineage: Eukaryota > Metazoa > Mollusca > Cephalopoda > Sepiida > Sepiidae > Ascarosepion > Ascarosepion bandense. Next base: position 942,297 of record JBBBDQ010000967.1, read on the forward strand.
TTCATTTGTAAACGAGTTATATTACGCAACCCAGGTTTCTACTATCTGGTGTCGTCAGGCGATTTACAATACCTGATTTTACCGTTTTTTAAGAACGCTCGAGTAACGGGATATATATATATATATATATATATATATATATATATATATATATATATTGTTACGTGAACGTTTAAAAAAAAACGGTAAAATCAGTTATTGCAAATCGTCTAAAGAAACCAAATGGTTGAAAACTGGGTGGCGTAATATAACTCATTTACAAATGATATATATATATATATATATATATATATATATATATATATATATATATATATATTTGTGACGTAAATTAACCGTCTTAACCGTCTTTTATTTTCATTTTGAAAAAGTGTTAGTTGCTGATGATATGTGAAATCTCTCTTAGGGATTTCATGTTGAAATGATCATACAACAACAATTTTGAACATTGAAAATTTATTTTTATATATATATATATGCACACGCACTTATCATTGCCAGGCTCATAAATGACAATATAAGTAATATTGAAAAAACATTGGAAACTTATTTTATTTTATATTAGCTCTGTAATTTCAATTATCGTGAGCTCTCCACCTGTATCACTTTTTAATATTAAAATTTTAATATTAATTAAGATCAGGTTTTTGGGATTTCCCTTCCGACTTTTCCGTTTGGATTAAAGTTATTTTTAATATATATATATATATCAACAAGATTGATTAAAAAGAAACGACAATGTCTCTTTGTTTAATTTTTATTGTAGTTTTACAATTTTTTTTACGGAAGGTGTTGCCCGAGTTTGTGAATAAACCGTCCGATTTTAAATTTTTAAAACATTTTTCTTCGGCTACTTTCGAATTTCGCAGTCATTATCAAGAGCCGATACAATTTCTCTGTGGTAGTTCGAATTTCTAATTATGTAGAATTGTGTATATATTAAGTACAATTTAAAGGTAATGCTCTGCAATGTCAAAAAAGGTTTTCATGTCACACGTTTCTTCCCTTTAGGACTTCTTCAGACTAAACTCATGATTATGTTGATGCGACTAACACATGCGCCCGAACAAGAGAACTTAAGAGTTTAATTTGTTTTTTGGTATTATGTTTTGGGCATACAATCTCACAGTGCTTGTTTCCCTCACTTTTGTTAATAAATATCCTTACGTTGGAAAACAAAAAGGGATATTTTTTTACCAGGACAATGCTCCTGCATATGAGTCCTTGGCTTCAATGGCCGCTGTTCATGAATGTTGTTTTTGAAGTGGTTCATTACCCTCCATATTTCTCTGATAATAATACCATCTGTTTTGCAGAATAAAAAGAAGAGTTGAAATTAATACGTGTAAGGTTTCACAGCTCTAGCATCAGTCCTTCATAGTCTGCCTATAAACTTTTCAGCCTTTCCTCGGACCTGGAAGGAAACAACGCAGTTATTAATAAGAATAGTTGAAATGAATGCATGCAAGATTTCACAGTTCTAGCATCAATTCTTTGTAGTCAGCCTATAAACTTTTCAACATTTCCTCGTACTCGGATGGAAACAACGCAGTTATTAATAAGAATAGTTGAAATGAATGCATGCAAGATTTCACAGTTCTAGCGTCAATCCTTCGTAGTCAGCCTATAAACTTTTCAGCCTTTCCTCGGACATGGAAGAAAACAACACAGTTACTAATAAGAATATTTGAAATGAATGCATGCAAGATTTCACAGTTCTAGCGTCAATCCTTCGTAGTTAGCCTATAAACTAAATGTATAAATTCACTTTTGTACACTTCCGGCCATAATTATTAGACCACCACAGTTTTTCAAAAAAAAAAAATTATGCATTTCATACTATTTTTAGCATTTATTGCCAAGTGGATAATTCTAAATCAAAATAGAATGGTTCTTTTGTTATTTTTACTTTGCAAAATTTTACAATTTACCCATCACACACTCTCTCTCTCTCTCTCTCTCTCTATATATATATATATATATATATATATACTACCGGTCATAATTATTAGGCCACCCCGATCTTTTAAAAAAAATGATGTATTTCACGCAATTTTTAGTATTTATTGCCAAGTGGATAATTTTAAATCAAAATAGAATGGTTCTTTTGTTATTTTTACTTTGCAAAATTTTGCAAGGCAAATAGCGACAATTTACCCATCGCATCCTGTTGATTTGCTATATATATATCCTATTCACTTGAATATATATATATATTTATATATATATATATATATACTACCGGCCATAACTATTAGGCCACCCCAATGTTCTAAAAAATGATGTATTTCATACTATTTTTAGTATTTATTGCCAAGTGAATAATTTTAAATGAAAATAGAATTGTTCCGTTGTTATTATTACTTTGCAAAATTTTACAAGGCAGCCAGGAAGCCTTTGCTTCCGCCAGCCAATAAGAAAAAGAGACTAGCATGGGGAAGAGAGCACAAAGACTGGACACCAGAACAGTTCATTTGATGCACATGCTATTGTGCAGTATCAACAAAAGCACAATTCTATTTTCATTCAGAAATATCCACTTGGCAATAAATAATAAAAATAGTATGAAATACATCATTTCTTTTAAAAACTGCGGTGGCCTAATAATTATGGTCGATAGTGTGTGTGTGCGTATAATATATATATAGAGGAAAGAATATTAAAATTTTTTAATTTAAAAATGTATTTTTGGACAGTATTTGTTTATTTTTATTATTGTATTTTATATTTCAGACCGCCCTCGGTCCTTCATCAGAAACAAGTGATTTTAAATTTGAATTAGAAATGTATTTCGTGAGAACGTCTGTGAATTTTCTGTTTACAACACGTGATGCGTTTGTTTACACCACGTGACGTGTCTGTTGGCAGAGTTTGTTTTACACCAAGTTACGCTGAAAGCGACAGATTTTATTAAAAAAATATATTAGTAAACGTATATCTATCTTTAATAATAAATATAAATTGGTTTTAGATAAAAAATGTTTAGGAATGTCTGAAAAATTTTTTAGCTATTGAAATATTTGTAAAGATTCAAAACACCTAAGTCCCTATTTAACCCTAACTTGTGTGTATTTAATTTTAAAATCCAGTATTTTTCTTTCTTTCGACGTGTGTGTGTAGAACTAAACTTCGAGTCTATTAGTAAACATTTGCAATTTTCTAAAGTATGACCAGGTTGATAAAAATGGGCTGCTATTGTGGAGTATATATTATTCTGACGTATACTGAGTTTGTGATTATATATATATATATATATATATATATATATATATATAACGTAGTACACTTGGTATATTATCCAGGTAAATTCAGATAGAGACGAATTGAAAAGAACTCAATGTTAAATTCATTTATTTAATTTAACAGAGTAATATAATTTAGAAAAGATTTTTGATATACTACAATTTCAATATGTAATACATATTTCACTGCACAATGATGATATTGCGGCTCGTCAGACTCAAATGGTACACAGTTGATCTTCAAAATATCACCACCCAACTTTTTTTACACACATGTCCATATTTAGAATAGACATTTGTAACGCTATTCTAAATATGGAGATATGAGCGTCTGCGTAAAAGATTTTTTGTGGAAGGGATATTTTGAAGATCAGCTGTTGTACCATTTGGTTCTAACGAGCTGCAATGTCATCATTGTACGGTGAAATATGTATTACCCATTTAAACTGTATTATATCAAAAAAGTTTTCTAAATTATATTTATTACTTGCTCGGGTGTAATGAAAGCTTTAAAACTAATCCATGGTCCTGGAACTCAGACTCTTTGGACGTTGGCACGAAAGACTAAAAAGCAATAGTTGTTTCCAGTTAAAGTGAAACTGTAGACTGAAAGAAAAATGAATGGATGTAAATCAAATTTTGATTTCCTCGTATCGATATCAAATAAGTTTTTATTTGAAGGCTAAATAAGTCCTCTGAGTAAATGGTATCATGGCTTAGACTAAGAACTACAATTATACCTACTAAGAGCCAAACCCGAAGCAAAAACTAAAATATAACGGCTGAAAAAATACATACATGCAGGCAGATAATCAGACACACACACAAACATCTTGCCGTTTACATATATATATATATATATATATATATATATATATATATATATATATATATATTATCGATTTTCTGCACTATTGTAAGAACTGCAACCTTGAACTTCTAAATATCGCTTCTTATGTCTTTGTGAGTGTATCAGATTTGATCAAAATCGGACCATTCCTTCTATAACCCGATTTTTTCGATTATCGATTTTCGATATTTATCGGAGGTACCTCGACACAAAACCTAGCTTAGAAAAATCGCAGACGCTTATAGTACAACTGTAAATTTTCAAGAAAATCGGTTCAGACGTTTCGGAGTCTATAGGTAACAGACACTCACACACAGATACACACAAAGTTCCATTTATAAATAAGTATATATATATATATATATATCTTGTTTAAAAATTTAAAAAAAAAATTAAAATGCTCCAAAATATATTTAAAGAACAGCCAGAAAAATAAGATTTGGAATATGAAAATTGTATTTTTCCGATAATATTCATAAACATTCTGTCTCGTTTACTCGTGATAATAAAAATGATAAGATTATTTTGATCAGTGTATCACTAGAATACATACCAACTACCCACCAAAATTTGCTGCTGATTTCAAATTTCCTTTACATTTGATATGATTATCATAAATTAATATCAATTGCTTGAAAACATTAAACATATTAGCATCTCCTGATGAGCGGATTTTCTTATTTGTGAAATTTTGAGTAGAGATAAACAAACATTTTTCTTTATTATTAATTTTCTGTCCTAATTACAAAGTGCGTTTTTTATCATTTCACCCCAAGCAAGGCAGTGAAGCGACTAAGACTAATTTTTGTTTTACTCTAAATTTTAGCGCCTGTGGAACTCCACTCCATATACTTGTTTTCCTGACTGCTACAACCTCCAGGAATGTAAATGCAAAGTCAATTCCCATCTCTTATCCACTTGACTCCAGCCCTTTCCACATCCCACCCTGTATCTTGTTCTTTTCCTTCCTCTCTACCTTCGCAACTGTCTTCATACCCGTGTTCATACCCTTCTCTTGCCTTTCTCTTTCACCCCCTTTAGTTGGTTCGTCTTTCTCTTCACTCTTTCCACATCCCACCGTGTATCTTGTTCTTTTCCTTCCTCTCTACCTTCGTAACTGTCTTCACTCCTGTGTTCATATCCTTCTCTTGCCCTTTCTCTTTCACCCCCTGTAGTTGGTTCGTCTTTCCCTTCACTTTCCTTCTATCTAATACTTCCTCTCTCTCATGTGCATCAGTGACGTTAACGCCTTGCTTGGGGTGAAATGGTGACGCTTTCCGTAGTATGTCCCTTTTCAAGTTTCGGTTTTCCTGCAGGTTCAGGTCATTCACAAATCTGTTGCATTGCAGTCAGGGTGCTGCTTTAGGCTTTTTCAATCTCCGAAGTTTCATCCTTATTTTGCAGTTTTGAAAATCATTTCACCCCAACCAAGGCATTCCACTGCCACTGTTGCTCAGGGGGTTACAAAGGGGAAGTGATGAGAAAGAGTGGTTAGTTATAGGAAATGTCGGGAAGAGGGTGATAGACGGATGAGGGTAACGAGGATGGGGGTGGCGTAGATGGGAAGAGAGTTTGAGAGAATGGATGCGAGTTAGTGTGATAGGAGATGTCTGTTGACCTTACATTTAAATGTAAGGTCAACAGACATCTCCTATCCTATTCCTGAAGATTGTAGCTGTCGGGGAAGCAAGTATATGGAAGGGAATTCCACAGGCGGGAAGTGCGAGAAAAAAAGCTGTTAGAGTAGAAATTGCGGTTACATTTTATTGATTTCACTTCATCCGACCAGATATGGCAGCAGTATTCAATGCACAGGCAGATGCTAAGTCGGAATCAGTTAAATTACAGATTCTCCGTTGGATTTTTGCTTATATTTAATCTAATCATCTCCTGCTTTTCATTTTCCATATGCCCACTATTCTTTAACGCCCTGATGTTCCTTGTCCCTAGAAATTATTTTTGTTCGATGCGAATCGTTGCTGGAATAACGGTCCGGTAACACCTACCCACCCCCATATCGTTCTTTTCCGGGCGAGGGTTCAGTTTCGAGGAATTTTACGTTCTTTTTGCCGTTTATGCGAACAGCTGCTGGATGACGATCAGAATGTCGCACCTTACCGGCCAAGAAGTCAATTCCTTTTTACTCAACCCATTTACGCTTCATACTTTGTTTGTTCATAGTCATGATTATTCTTGGGATTAATAGTAGAGTGGTTTCCTGTTACCTTCTCCACTGTGATTTATCGAGGCACTGCCTATAGCTAGATGGCCGTTTACTGCACGATAGTTCTGCCTATCTTGTGTTGGTACTAAAGAAGAAATACCATTAAAACAATGCCATGATGTATCTATAAAAAAGACGAAGTGAATGTACTGTGGTAAAGTTTTTGAGGCACCGTTATCAGGTCAGGACGTATAAAATTGCAGATTCTTTGGGTTTTTATCAATAATCTTTAAATACACAGTAGAAACACTAAACCAGATATTGCTTCGTATACTACTTTCGTACGTTTTTTCTACATGATTCACGATCAAAAATAAAATCATTAATCTTTGATGAATATATTCTGTTTGATATTACTATTTAGTTTATCTTTAAGTTTCAGAAGAGTTCTTCCTACATTATACATCTCTTCCGAGAGTTAACCTTAAGTGAGAATGTTTTTCTTTCATCATTCATCCGAACTAAATCAGACAGTCAACTAAGTGATACACGCTTGGACGATCATGTCGCAGTAGGTTTCTGTAACTTTCTGCGGCAGACTGGTTTTTTAACCAAGGTCATAGAACCAATCTGTCCTGATAATCAATTCTTTTATCTAGATTGATTAGTTCTTTATGCCGTTTATATTTGGCGGGATAGACGCTTGGGCGATCATGTCTCTTTCGTTACATGACTGACTAGGCAAACTCTTTTCTTTTTGTAAAAGGGTGGGATATACTTGCTAATCTAGTACCTCGTGCAAATTCATACCTAGGGGGCAACAGTGATCTAAGTTCATCGGAGCAGAAGCTGTGAAAGTATTCATAGAAGAGGCACAGGGAAGCCATATCACGTCGGTGAGAGAGTGACTGCAGCCGGGCTGCCAGGTCGGTATCGATGACATTACAGATTCTCCGCTGGATTTTATCAAGAACCCCGAGAAGAATACCAGGAGCACCCGACCAAATGTGGCAGCAGTATTCAATACACGGTCGGAGGGTAGATTTATATATGTGCAGGATGCACTCAGACGGGAAAAACCTCCTGGCCCTGCACAGTGAACCGACTTTCATTGCACATATATACGTATAGGCAAAAACAATATATATATATATATATATAGTCATACGCAGACAGATCTGTTTCGCCGTATCATAGCTCATCAGTACGGTTAGACTCCGATTGCTTTTTTACCCAGGATTGAAACCCGACCGAAATGGCGACAGTCGGCGACTCTACCCCTGGGCTATGGGCGTTCGGTGGGAGCACTGACATGCATAAATATATATACACAAATGCATACACACACACACATATATATACATACATGCCTCTAAAGCAATATATAAACATGCATACTAGTACATAAACCCACATAAATGCATTAATTTATACGTAGACACGCCTATTAATATATATTCATATATAAACATAATTAAAAACAAACATAAAAAATACATATATACATACAATTTAATATAAATAATAACAAATTCAGAGACCATGTGAAATTAATGCCTAAGGAATCACAATTATTAAATATTAATTTGACAGTCTATCCCTGAATAAAATTTATTAAATATTAACGATAAGTTATGCTAGTTTAAAATCTATGAAATAATAACATATGGCTTGTCCAGTGGATTGTAACATAGCAACCAAGGAATTCGAAAAACTGTCAAAATATAAAGACCTGGAAATTGAAATAGAAAAAATGTGGAAATTGAAAACAAGAGTTGTGCCAGTGATAGTAGGTGCACTTGGAATGATAAAAAATGGAACAAAACAACACATTAAAAGAATCCCTGGAAACCCCAGCTTAAGAGATATTCTTGTAGGAAGAACTTTGTCTATGTAACACTAGGGATGTTATCGGAGATAGAAAAAAACATGAAATGTAACCATAACAACACACCACGACTTGCCTTAGGTCTTCTCGCAGACTTGGTAGGTAGTGCGACCATAGCAGGAATTGAAATATGATGAAAAATGACAATATAATAATAAAATTGTAGTTCTTTCTGTCCAGAAAGTAAGAAAGATTTAAATCGGAGGAACGATAACGTAAAAACAAAATGAGAATTGTTCGGACTGACTCAAAATGAAACCCTTTTTACCCCGCAATTTATTGAGATTCCCATAAATAAAATAAAAATAGAATAAAAAAAGAAAGTGGAAAAAGAGTTTTCTTTCTTTTTTTTATTCGTTCTAGAAAAAAGATTTCAAATTCTTACTTAAACAATTTTTCTTTTTTTTTTTTCTTTATTTTAAATTTTACTCCTAACACCCATTCTCTAACAAAAAATAAAAAAGGTTCGCAGGTCTGTAAATCATCCATTTCTTTCGAGTCAGTCACCTGGTCATTCTGTAATGAGATTTGATGACCTGTTGACTTTACTTGGGCTGTATTAAATGTATGTTGCGGGTATATATCTTAAGTCACTAGTGTCCCCTCCACAAGAATTTAAATGCAATGTCAATACCCATCTCTTAACCACTTGACTCTAGTTCTTTCTTCACCACCCCGTATATCCTTTCCTTTCTCTCCACTTTTGCAACTGTCATCACACCTGTATTCCCATCCTTCTCTTGCTCCTTTCTAACTGGTTCGTCTTTCTCTTCACTCTCTTCTACTTAATCGTTTTACTCTTATGTAGCCCCCTGCACATCAGTGGCGTTACCACCTTGCTCGGGTTGATACAATTAAAAAAAATTATATATATAAGCACGCAGATTCACACGTAAACACAAATTAAAGACGTACATAAAAATAACACAAATCAGTATATACAAAATAAAGCCACATTCAGAGATCGAATTATAGACAACTATTTTTTTTTTATCATTTCACCCCAAGCAAGGTATTCCACTGCCACTATTGCGCAGGGGGTAACATAGGAGAAGAGATGAGAAAGAGTGGTTAGTTATAGGAAATGTAAGGAGGAGAGGGATGAGGATATATTTTTTTTTATTCGTCCTGGAAAAAAGATTTCAAATTCTTACTTAAACAATTTTTCTTTTTTTTTTTTCTTTATTTTAAATTTTACTCCTAACACCCATTCTCTAACAAAAAATAAAAAAGGTTCGCAGGTCTGTAAATCATCCATTTCTTTCGAGTCAGTCACCTGGTCATTCTGTAATGAGATTTGATGACCTGTTGACTTTACTTGGGCTGTATTAAATGTATGTTGCGGGTAAAAAGAATCATGAAATACGGGGAGAAAGGAGAGCGTACCAGCTGTCGGCCATGTCACTGGCCGTGGCTAGCGACGTTTTTATGTCCACCTCTAAAGTATCAGTTGATTAAGTCGAATTGATCGGTGTAAGAAGAAGCATTGTCGTCGTCGTATAAATGGGACGTCCCTGCTCGTAAGTCTTTCTAGAATCTGATCAAATCTCGGAACCCTCTCAACAAGTGAAGAAAGTACGGTTTCCAGATGAAAACTCTTGGCAAATTTTCCAAATATCTTAGAAAATAGATTTTGAAACTGATGACTTTCATTACTATCCTCGGAGATTTATTCGCAGACATTTGTTTTTTCGCACTTGTTGGTTTACGGCCATATCACGTTGAATACACCGGTTCTAGCTCGATCACCGAAGTTAAGCAACGTTGAGCCTGGCCAGTACTTAGATGGGTGACCGCTTGGGAATACCAGGTGCTGTAAGCGTATAGTGACGGATGTGCGTGCTTACGACCATATCACGTTGAGTACACCGGTTCTCGCTCGATCACCGAAGTTAAGCAACGTTGAGCCTGGCCAGTACTTAGATGGGTGACCACTTGGGAATACCAGGTGCTGTAAGCGTTTAGTGACGGATGTGCGTTGTGGTGCAGTGGATATCGGCTCGGAAAGAGAAATCGGTGAGCCGAGGTTGAATTCCAGTTGAATACCCTGCATTCTCTTAAGCAATGGTACCCTTAGGAAAGGTATTAATCCGTCCCTTCCCTTCAGTTATGTGTTAAATAACAAGGGTAGGACTTGGGGACCCTGCCCTTAAAAATGAGACTTGATACTCGAAAAAAAAATGTATTACAAAACTTATATAAAAAAACAACAATAAATTGTTGAAAGAAAAATGTATTACCAGCAATAAATAAATAAAAGTTTAGTTGGCAATAAATGACCCGCCGAGGTTGATATGCCATAAAAACGAACCAATCCACACATTTTACTAGCAATGGTAGACTTAGCCGTTTGCTTATATGGAAACATTTGTGATTCTTTAACTGTGCAACAAGTAATTCTTATCTTCACACCACATCTTATCTTCATGTGCCCTGTTCCTTCAGGACGGAGGTGATCATGGAGATCCACTTGGCTCTCTCTCTTGTCGGTCTCATTAACTTTTCTCTTGATATCTCTTCTAAGCCCCGCTTCGGCAACCATTTAATAAGTACGTCTCGATAGTCATCCGGAAACAGTCCGGTTTCGCTGTATCACAATTCATCCGTCTGTTTAGACATCCGATTGCTTCTAGCCAGTATTGAATTCCGAACTGACATTAGTCGGCGATTCTACCTCGAAGCTCTCTCTCTCTCTCTCTCTCTCTCTCTCTCTCTCTCTCTATATATATATATATATATATATATATATATATATAACATAGTGATGATCCACGTATACTGTCTTAATATGTATAGGAAAAACTGCTAAAAAGTTGTAAGTTTAAAAATGTATTTTTTGACAGTATTTGTTTATTTCTATTATTATATTTTATATTTCAGACCGTCCTCGGTCCTTCATGTACGTTTGTATCACGGACCCTTTGTAAAACTAAATGCATGAACAACAGGTTAAAAAACCTACGAATTCCACAACTTTATTACAATATATATATATATTGTAATAGTTGTTACAATGGTTTATGAAAGCATAGAATCATAGAAACATGAGAAATTTTGTGTAGTAATTCTTTTATTTTAAATCATTGTAACAATTATTAAAATATAAAGCTCTACTCTGTATCGGGCACTCTTTCTAAAAGTAAATGGTTGAACAATGGGTTTAAAATCTACGTTTTCTGTCACTTTCTTGAAATATATATACATATAAGACCCAAACCACTTCAAATTGGGATAAACACTTGATTTATTCATCTGTTTATTTATCTGTTTATCCATTTATACACATGCTGATGTGGAAAAAACAGACTTCTATGCGTCACATAACGTTCATTACAATCTATTGTTATAATGGTCCTATTTTATTATTAGTCGTTGTAGTTAATTTCTAATTGTGTCTAATAAGTTCTACAGTAAGAATGAATCTTCTATTCGTCACATAACGTCCATTACAATCTTTTGTTAAAATTATTTTGTTTTATTATTATTTATTGTTGTTAATTTCCTAATTCAAATAATCTGTATGCAAAGGAATATCAGATTTCTATATTTTACACTGTATTTGACGCACCATTATTTCTCTCTATAATATCAAAATATTGTTCTGCTTCTGTACATTTGAGGCCTGCCTTTGTTTGTTTTTTTATTCCCAGTATTGATAAAGAACCTCATTTTAATTAGCCTGGCCCTATAATATTCAATAACTGTTGTTATTATTATTATTTTGTTATAAACTGTTGTTATTATTATGTTGTCCTTTTCATCATATTTCGATTTCTGCTATGGTCTCACTGCCTACAAAATATGCGAGAAAACCTAAGGCAAATCGTGGTGTGTTTTTATGACTCCATTTCATGTTATTTCTATCTTCCCTACCATCCCTAGCATTACATAGACAAAGTTCTCCCTAATCTGTGGGCGGTAATTTACAAGATAATTTTGTATATATCTCTTAAGCTGGGGTTTCCAGGGATTCTTTCAATTTGTTGTTTTGTTCAATTTTTTATCATTCCAAGTGCACCTACTATCACTGGCACTATTCTTGTTTTCAATTTCCTCAGTTTTCTATTCAATTTCCAGGTCTTTATATTTTGACAGTTTTTCGAATTCCTTGCTTGCTTTGTTACAATCCGCTGGACAAGCCATATCAATTAATAGGCAAGTTTTGTCTGTCTGGTTTTTAACAATAATGTCCGGCCCACTTGCTTCAACTTTTCTGTCTGTGTAGATGGTGTAATCCCATAGAATGGTGACATCTTCTATTTCTCTAATCGGTGTTGGGTGATGTTCATACCAGTGTTTGTTTACAGATTTTCCATAGTGTTTACACATTGTCCAGTGTAAATATTGCCTCACTCTATCGTGACGATTTTTATATTCATTTGGGACAAGTACAGAACATCCTGAGATTAGATGGTCTATTGTTTCTTGGTATTTATCACGGAATCTGCATTTTAAATCCACATTATTATGTATAATATTTGCCTGAAAGTTCTTTTCTTGTATGATAATTCTAGCTGAATAAGACCTCTTCCATCTTCTTTACGGGGTATGTATAGACGGTCTACATCAGCCTTTGGATGATGCATCTTATGCTTAGAAAGAAGCTTTCTTGCCTTAGAATCCATTAGTCTGATGTCGTTTAGAGTCCAGTTTAAGATGTTGAACCTATATTGGACAACTTGAATTGCAAGGCTATTAATGGCCATAATCCTGTTCTGAGAATTCAATTCAGTTTTGAATATCAGTCGTAGCCTTTTATAGTACTCTTTATGCACTATTTCTTTCATTTTTTATGGTGAATGTTTTCACTCATATTTACACCTACGCATTTATAAGCTTCTTTTGACTTTAATTATTTTATTGTTACAGCTGGGTCTAAGCTAATTGAGAATGTTTCGTGCAGTGATCCACGAAAAATTGTAGCTTTAGCACATTATTCAAATTGAATTTCATTCCAGTTTCTTCACTGAAGCATTTTACAGTTTGCAGAAGACCTTCCAGCTCATTATCATTCTTAGCATACAATTTAAATCATCCATGGAAAAGATGACTTATTTTATTTTGAGCTATTTTATAACCACATTCGGTCTTGTTAAGTGGACTAGTTAGTGCTATTAATGATATGCAAAATAGTAAGGGAGACAAAGAATCACCTTGAAATTTACCACTTTTGATGTTTATTTCATCAGACTTATAGTTTCCATTTACATGATTGATGTTAAGGGCTGTTTTCCATATCGACATGCATTGTTTAATGATATTGATGATGACGGGTGATACCTTGTATATATTTAAAGATCCAGTAATGTGGTACACTATCGATTGCCTTGCCATAATCTATCCAAGCAGTACGAAGATTTTTCTTTGTATTGAAGCAGTTTTCTAAGATCATCCTATTAATTAGTAATTAGTCTTTACACCCGTAACAGCCACGTTTGCACCCTTTTTGTTCAAGCGGTTATATGTCATTTCTTTCCAAGAAGAAATATGCCTGTTTTGTTAAAATAGATGTTAAGAGTTTGTATGTTGTCGGAAGGCATGTAATTGGTCTGTAGTGTTTCGGGTTGTTTGTGTCACTATTCTTGGGTAGAAGAAATGTAATTCCTTTGGTCATCCATGCAGGAACTTTAGTGGAATCGTTAACCATTTCTTGAATTTCTTTGGCTGTTTTTTATGTGCTGTATTTAAATAGTATAGCCAAAAGTTAGGAATTTGATCTATTCCTGGAAATTTTCAATTGTGTGCTTTTTTTTCAGTGCACATTTAACATCCTCTGCTGTGATTCCAGCCCATGTCTGTTCTGGTTTATTTTTCGTTCTATCTCTTGCACAATCCAGTCTGCCTTTTTGTTCTGTTCTTTAGAGCAAACCAATATTTTTTTGCCAGAACTGTATAACTACTTCCATTTTTGGGTGGGGACTGTCACTTCAATTCTTTTTTTACCTATTTCCCTGTAAAATTTCTTTGCATCGGTTTGAAAAATCTTGTTTTGTCTGTAGAATCTTGATCTTTTCTCATAGGTCTTATTCTTTGAGCCTTCAGTTGTATTGTTTGCTTTATTTTTTTCTTTAGTTGATAGGTTTCATTTTCATTTCTAATGTTGTATTTTCTTTCGACTCTTCTGCCTTTTCTAGTTCTTACATTTGTTCCTCTTGTCAGTTCATCGAGTACTGATAGTTCACTTCTAAGTTGTTCGATTTCTTTTTCTATTTTGCTTTTCCAAGGTGGATCTTCATGTCTGCGAGACTGCCTTGTTTTTAATTTGCTACTATTGCTGATGCATATATTGCTTCATTGACACTTATATGAGTGTCTTCTTCATCCAAAATTAATTTGAGTGCTGCATTGTAGAGCTTAATAGTTTCGAAGTTATGCTTTGTTGGTTGTAATTTTGGGAGCTGTTCTCGTTCCACGATTGCTATATTTTATATTTGACTTATATGGTTCTTGATTTCTTCCTTGGATTCTTGTATACTGTTCTTGTTTTCCGTAAAATAATTCTGTGCAATGTGTTTTGAACTCGTTTTATTGTCGTTTATTATATTATTACAGGTTTTATAAAAGTAATTTTTAAGAAATAATTTATTTCTGTCATTTATTTACACTATATAATATTAATTCTATATTTTACTGAATGGTCAGCCTCTTCACAGATATAGAAAATGCTTTAATTAAAAAAGTATGTGGTTCTACAGAAGGACGCTGAGAATTACATGAACCCAAAACGTGAGCAAGCACGAAGTTTTAGTGAAAATAGAAACAAAAAAGAAAATTATACTTCACATCAGGAAGAGAGAGCTAAAATTTCTAGGGCATATAATGAGGATAAGCAGTTCTAAAAACTTCGCTCTCACACGACACGTTGACAGCAAGGGTCATAGAGGAAAGCAGGGCATGATTTACGTAACGAGATTATGTACAAGGTTAGAAGAACAGGGGTGACTAGAGATAATGAAAAAAATCTTTGCTAAGAGTTACAAATTGTGGGGAACTTGAAGGACATTGGCGATCATGGTGTGAAAAATGTTGTAAATGCGAGAGAAAAAATCTTATTAGTAAGTCAAAATTGAAAATAATTTATCTTGAGAAGGCATTTCGGCAACTTAATATTAATAATTCATAGTGTAAAAGCAGAAGAAACAAGATGAAAGAGTTACTAGCCAAAATAAATAATAATTGACAATTCTTCATTTAAGAAATTCAGACATTTTAAGAGTATTGCTACTTGGTTTAAAAATGAGGAAAAATTAATGAAATAAATACTAGTCGAAAATGAATAATATTTGACGATTCTTTATTTAAGAAATTCAGACATTTATGACTATTTCTAATTGGTTTTAAAACAAGAGAAGAAAAATGAAATACGACTCAATCTAAACTTATTTATAAATGGAACTTTGTGTGTGTGTGTGTGTGTGTGTGTCCGCTACCTATAGACTCCGAAACGGCTGAACCGATTTTCTTACAAATTTACACACTTGTACTATAAGCGTCTGCGAGTGTTCTTAGCTAGGTTTTGTGTCGAGCTACCCCCGATAAATATCTAAAATCGATAATCGAAAAAATCGGGTTATAGAAGGAGTGATTTTAATTAAAATTGATACACTCATAGACAAAGACATAAGAAACGATATTCAAAAGTTTCAAGGTTGTAGTTTTTACAATAGTGCAGAAAATCGATTATATATATATATATATATATATATATATATATATATATAAAAGACAAGATGTTTGTGTGTGTGTCTGTTTATCTGCCTGTATGTCTGTATTCTTTCAGCCCTTTTATTTTAGTTTTTGCTTCGGGTTTGCCTCTAAGTAGGTATAATTGTAGTTCTTAGTCTCAGCCAGGATACCATTTACTCAGATGACTTATTTAGCCTTCAAAATTCAGGTTAAGACGAAAAAAACTTATTTGATATCGATACCAGGAAATCAAAATTTGACTTACATCCATTCATTTTTCTTTCAGTCTACGGTTTCGCTTTAACGGGAAACAACTATTACTTTTTAGTTTTTCGTGTCAACGTCCAAAGAGTCTGAGCTTCAGGACCATGAATTAGTTTTAAAGCTTTCATTACACCCGAGCAACGCCGGGCTATACTGCTAGTAATAAATAATTGACACTTATTTGCATTTTAAGGTTACTCATTACGACTAATTTATTAGTTAAGTGCATATTTAATGTTGCACCTTTTCTAGCTGAATGACTCGGATAAATGAATTACCGACAATGCCCTTGTACGCTGAACTTTTATTCACAGCCGTTCAAGAAATTGTATCTTTGCCGCTTGCACCAGCTCATTCTATTAAATTTGCTCGTGAATATTCTAAGAAGATATTTCAGCGATAAGCCAGCAGCCTTCTTTTATTTTTGATGCCGGATAGGTAGCACTCATGAGCACGAGTGGTAATCAGTGATGTCTGTTTTTATGTTCGTGTAATAATTTTTCATGTCACTATTTCAGCCGACTGCAGAGGGTGTTCACATTAGATAACAACAATAACATTTGTTTCCCTTTTGGATAAGACATTTTTTTTTATGGCTGTCGACGGCTGCATGCTCCTTTTCGTTTCCCACGTGTTCCATGTCAGTGCCAACCTCACAGCAATGCTTCGGCGCGAATGGTTCCCATCAAGGATAAAGGTTTTAGCCACCGCGCTATTAGATTCAAACTTATCTCCGTGATTCTTGTCCGAATTGAATAATTCAATAACAAGCGAAAGGAAAAAAACTCAATGCCTCATATAAGGTAGTTATAAACTATCAGTCAGTCAGTTAAGTGCCATACGTGATACACGCTTTGGGCTATCATGTCTCGAAAGAGACATGACTCACTAGGCAGAAGATTATCCCGTAGTAAGTTGCCATTGCTTTCTGCGGTAGACTGGTTGCCAGCCAAGGCTATAGAACCCAATCTGTCCTGTTACTTGACTCATAGCTAGAAGTATAAGTGATGTATTATATTATTAGGAAGTAATTAGTGGGGGATCAGTTTATTACTTCATAACAATAAAAAACCGATCCCCCATTTTATGACCAGTAGAAGCCTTAATCATAATTCCAGCTATTAAATTAAGTCAGTCAGTTAAGTGTCATACGTGAAACACGCTTGGGCGATCATGTCTCGAAAGAGACATGACTGATTAGGCAGAACATTATCCAGCAGTATGTTGCCACTGCTTTCTGCCGTAGACTGGTTACCAGCCAAGGCTATAGAACCCAATCTGTCCTGTTATTTAACCCGTTACTGGAAGGAAGAGACGGATTAACACCTTTCCCAAGGGTATTTGCGCGTAAGTGAATACAATGAATTCAACTGGAATTCGAACTCGTCTCCCCGAGTTCTCGTTCCGAGCCGATATCCACTGAACCACAACGCACATCCATAGTTATAAACTATATCTATCCATGAATTATATCCTCCTTAGATGATGCTTTTCGTTTTTCGTTTGTGTATATCATGTTGTTCTGGATAATACCGATTGAGATCTATATTTTTAATAATTTATATTAAATAAATATTTTTGGATTATTTTCTATGTGAAAGTATTTGACATCATTACTATATATTTATATTTTTTCTCAACATATACTGTTAAATATAAGAGACAATAAATGTCTATTATGTTCAATCATGAGCCGTTCTAAACATCGTATTTTGGCTTTAATTTCAGGTGAAAATAAAAACAAAAATTCTCCAACATTTGAAGATGACACATATGAGCCAAAAGCTTAGAACCAACTTGATAAAAAAAAATATCCAAATGGTGGGGAAGACATACGCCATTCACCGAAAGAACTCAATTCATTTCTGAAGAGTCACGAATATATCGCAAAAATGAAAACTGTTTTAAAATGTTCTTCTCTAGTTAGCTCATATATATATATATATATATATATATATATAGATATAGATATAGGTGTCAGTCCGTAAACGGTGAGGATAATCCAACAAGATTACCTCAATATAAAATATTAATTAGTAAATCCATATAGAGAGCTCGATGGGTGTTAACCAGAGCGATATGAAGTTTATAAAGTGAAAACTCAACACGTCATATCAGTTATAAACTATAGCTCATTTCAATGAGTTTAATTAGCTCATTGAAATGAGCTATAGTTTATCACTGAAATGATGTGTTGTGCTTTTCTTTATAAACTATATATATATATATATATATATATATATATATATATATTAGCGTTTCACCCCGAGCAAGGCATGTCACTGCCACTACTGCGCAGGGGGCTACATAGAGTAGAGAAAGGATGATTAAATATAGGAAATGTCAGAAGGTGGGTGATAGGCGGGTAGGGATACCGAGAATGGTTAAATATAGGAAATGTCAGAGGGTGGGTGATAGGCGGGTAAGGATATCGAGAATGAGGATTGGGTAGATGAGAGTGTTCTGAGAATAATTGGGAGTTAGGGTGATAGGAGGTGTCTATTGACCCTACATTTAAACACCTGGAGATTGTAGCTGTCGGGAAAGCAGACTTATGGAAGGGAGTTCCACAGGCGGGAAGCGCGAGAAAAGAAGCTGTTGGAATAGTATTTACGGTTACATCTTATCTGTTTAACTGTAAAAGGGTGGGACCTAGTTGCTAATCTAGTATCTCGTCTAAATTCCTGCTTAGGCGGCACCAGTGATCTAAGCTCATCGGAGCAGAAGCCACGAAAGTACTTGTAGAAGAGGCACAGGGAAGCCACATCACGCCGGTGAGAGAGTGGTTGCAGCCGGTCTGCCAAGTCATTATCAACCACGTTACAGATCCTTCTTTGTATTTTGTCAAGAAGCCGAAGGAGAGCAGCAGGGGCACCCGACCAGATATGGCAGCAATATTCAATACACGGGTGGATGGTAGATTTGTATATGTGCAGAATAGATTCAGGTGGGAAAAATTTCCGGGCCCTGCACAGGGAGCCGACTTTCATAGCAGCAGATTTGGCAATGGATTCAATATAGTCATTCCATTTGAGGTCCGCCGAGAGTGTAAGGCCAAGGAGGCGTAGTATTTTACTCTCTGGGAGGCTAGCCTGTCCCATGCTAATGGGAGGTAGATGCGATTGTCTATGGTGGTTAGTTGATAACAGCTTCGTTTTAGAAGCATTGAAATTTACTAGCCTTTCCTACCCCAGGCCACTACGGATTGGAGGTCCCTTTCAAGTACGGCAGCGAGGTTCGCTTTGTCGCCCACACCTGGTTTTTGATCGATGCGAGAGTAGATTGTTGTGTCATCGGCGTACATGCCTACTTGGGATCTAATGGCGTCGAGGAAACCATTAATGTACACCAGAAAGAGCGTGGGCCCTAGGATAGAACCTTGAGGGACGCCCGCGTTCGTATGGTAGTTTTGGGAGGCATGCCCATTTAATACTACCTTCAATGTGCGGTTAGAGTGGAATGAGTGGATGAGGTCAAACAGATGTCCAGTTATCCCGTAGCTCCGCAGTTTGCACAAGAGGCCAGCGTGCCAGACCCTGTTGAACGCTTTGGAGATATCCAAGGGAACGCTTCGCCATTCTTGTCAAGTGCCCAGTATATGTACTCAGTAATGGTCGTTAGCATATCAGCAGTAGACCTGGTGAAGCGAAACCCGTACTGTTTGTCAGAGAGAAGCCTGTGGGCCGTGAGATGCTGAATCACCTCGGCGTTGATAATGGCTTCGAAAACTTTGCCAAAGATTGGAAGGAGACTAATAGGACGGTAATTGGCAGGGTCTGAGGGTTCGCCAGAATTCTTAAATATAGGAACTACGCAGGAGGACTTCCAACGGGCAGGAAAGCAGGAAGCAGATAGGCAGAGGTTATAGAGTTTAGAGAGGACAGAGGAGAGTTCTGGGGCACATTTCTTCAGTACTATGACTGGGATTCCCTCACCGCCGCTCACTTTGTGTGGGTCAAGTTGTGCAATTATCTTGGCGACCAGCGAGGGTGTAATGTGGACGTTATTGAGTTGAGCCTTAGTTCTGGGTGGGAAGTCGGGTGTAGGTATTTCTAACAAGTCCAGTGTCGAATTGGTGGAGAATCTACGGGCAAAGCATTCAGCCTTGTCCGCTGGGGGAGGTGAGAACTTCAAACTCATTGATTAGTGGGGGTATTGAAGTCTTGTTCCTGCTGAGCACGCTTTTGCAGAGACGCCAGTAATCTTTGAAACCAAACTTAGAGGATGCTATGCGTTGCCTCATTCTGGTAGCAAACGCCCTCTTAGCTTCTTTCAGTACTTTTTTACACTTATTCCGTGCTGAGGCGAAAAGGCGCCTGTTTTGGTTCGACGAGAAGCTTCGATAGAGCCGGAAGAAATGGTTCCGGTGGGCAATGCCGGCCGAGCAAGCGTTATATATATATATATATATATATATATATATATATATATATATATATATATTTCATTTGTAAAAAAGTTATATTACTATTGTGAAGTTATTAATGAAATAACTAACGAGAAGACATCGGGATACGTGCCATACGTGATACACGCATGGGCGATCATGTCTCGAAAGAGACATGACTGACTGTGCAGAAGATTATCCCGCAGTAGGATACTAGAGCGGATACTACTTAGACAAAATTTCACGATTTGACTCAAAGGGTACGTTCATAATAGTTCACTCTCCCTTTCTTTCTCTCTCTCTGTATCTCTCACGCAATCACTTTCTCTCTTTTTCACTCTTTCAGTCCATTTCTCTCTCAATTTCTCGTTTTCTTTTTTATTGTAAAGTTATTATTGAAATAACTAACGAGAAAACATCGGGAATTGTGAAAAACAATAATGTATTAAGAAAAATACAATTGGGGTTTCCGCCGAGTCGTGTCTCCGCTCAGCTACAGGACGAATCTGGTTACGACCCTTACTCCTTCACCCTCTACCTCTGACCTCTGACTGCCCGGAATACATAACTTGGTAACCGGAAGTGACGTCAGGAATAGTCCATTAGTCAATCGACTCACAGGGGTGCCACCCTAACAATTACGCAACCCAGGTTTCTACCATCTGGTGTCTTCAGGCGATTTACAGTAACTGATTACACCGATTTTATTAAGCTATTATGTTATCCCCAAACAAACAAACAAAAAAAAAACCTAAAGAAACTACTGAATGAAAGAACAAAAATTATGACTAATGTAACCATACGAAAAAATGCCTGGTAGAACCATATAGCTATGGGAGAAAACGTTATAACTTTTTCAAATAAGTCCCCGTGTGCGTTCTTTAAAATATGGTATAATCAGTTATATTGAAATCACCTGAAGACACCAAATAGTAGAAACCTAGCTTGCGTAATATAACTCTTTTTAAAATGAAAAATATTCAAAATAGTTGTTGTAGGATCGCCCCTTTTGTATACAAGAAAAGATGTTTTTATTCCTTTCCCAAAGCTGTATGTAAGAAAACACATTATAGTTTAGAAATTGAACTCACTCCAACGATTACACTTTTTGCTTCTTGTACTTTTACATCACCCGCATATCTAAGCGTATTTAACTCCGAATATTAAAAATTAAATCAAATCCGATCGGAATCATATATTAATTGCAAATTCTATAATAATTCACCATTCACACTGAGCGATAACTTCAAAGACAATCCTACCCAACAATAAACGCTCATACATACATGCATACGTTCCTGTCTGCGTACACATAAACTCACTCTTGCAAGGAATACTACGAATTCTACAATTATCTGTGTATTGTGCTTCGCCTGGTCTACAGTCAATTTCGAATTCAGAATTGTTCTTTTCTTGCACTGGTTACCAATCAAAGCCTAAATATTTTCTCCTAACCAACTATTTAACCAATAACTGGAAAAAATTTAAGAACCTGTTGGGACGCCCGCACTTATTCGGCTATAATGGACTATTCCTATTACTATGTAAAGTAATGGTGGCATCTACGTAGGAGAGTGTGCCGAGCAGCCGCACACTACTACGACACTGTCAGCCCTCTGCCTTCGGGTGGAGGGCGCTCTCTGCTTCCGAGCAGAGAGCTATAACCCAGTCGTGGTTCCGCCGAAGGGTAGAGGCACGACTGGGCAAAAATAGACAGACATTTTTTGGCCGGGCCATATAGCCCGGAAATCCCAGTTATAACTGACCATGTATCACATGTTGCCCTTACTGGGAGGGACAACTAAATATAGAGTGTGCCGAGCAGCCTATCGACAAGTCAGGCGTAGACTTCCGGTGACGACCCGGAAGTACCCATTGCTCATACTACGTCTTACGACGGTTGGGACGATTAACCTTTATTCCTGTATTGGATACTAATAACCTTTGTAAATACTATTTTCACGGAATACAACAATTAACCTATTCCTGTTGTTGAGTTATTTATTCTTACTCACGACATAACAGAACCATTTTTTTTTCGACATCAATTTAAAATCTTTTAAATTACTAATCAAGAAAAACATGCAAAGATGTTTATAATGTTACTGCTGCCCGTTTGTTTTGTGAGGCTTTGAATTGCTTAAATTTAGTGTAAAGCTTGTAGCCAACACATTCTAAAGGTAAACAGTTCAAAAAGTGAAAAATAGCCAAACCTATTAAATATCTATCAAAATGTATTAGTGAATAATCCGAAAAAAACAAAAGAACAAGTCCCACCCTTTGGCTTATTAATAAACATTACGGAACTGTTTTCATTTTTATAACAATTTGAATCACCATTCGTGAATACAGGATCTGATTTAAATGAACGCATCTGACTCTCACCGCATACGATCCACCATCTTCTCTCTTATCGCTTCTCCCCAACCACCACCACCCGGACATCTCCTGCAATTACTTGCATTTGGAATTCAGCTCCGAAATACACATGTGCTAACTTGAATATATAATTTTGATTCCGGTACCCTTCCCTACCCACAAAACAGTCCTCTATCTATATTTTTCAAATATCTGTACATGCATAAAACATTAGATGTAAGTTAGATACGAATACTCAAAGGGGTTCGTAACCTCTCCCACACACGCATGTGCACACGCATGCGTAGAATCTGGCAAGCGCTTACAGAAAGATATGAGCAAACAGCCGCATTAAACAAAACTTGATGTAGGGGGAATAAAGAGCAATTCTCATCTGTTGACAACGTTCTTCTGGTTCGGATGTGGAAGTTGATCGCAGGGATGGCTGTTAGGGAGGAAAGCTAACTGGAAGAGGGACGCGATATGAGATGTTAAAAGAAGAAGGGACGTTAAATGAGTTGTGAAAGAGAAGAAAGGGTGTGGTTTGTTGTATATCTGATCTCGTTACAGAGTTCGTCCGTCGTTCAAGCCGAAATGAATGAAAGAGTAACTGTTTTTTTTTAGGACAGGCTGATAATTCACACTTTACATTTTGGCGTAATTTAATCTTCCTCTTTCAATTTAAATTTTAATGTTATTTGCCAGGCGAAGATTAATACATATAAAAAAAGAGAAGATATAAAATAATCTAAATAATTTTTAGAATTTTTCACCCAATATGAGGCCCAAAAGCCACTCAAAGTAGGGGGTCACTAAATGTGGTCGGTGTAGAAAAGGAGGAAAGAAGGCATGGCCAGATTATTATAAAGCTATGTGGGTACAATAAAGGTTGTATCTAGCCTTAAAGAAGTTAAGATTAGATAAGGTTAGAGAAGCATCCTCGCCGGAGACTATTCCAAAAAATAACAATTCTGTATAAAAAAAAGGAGCTATATGGGAAGACCTTACTTCTTGCCACAGGAGCATGATGGAAATGCTGTGATTTTTTACCGTGGCTTAGAACAAACTGTAATGGCTTCTCGAAATAATTTCGAGTCAGACAGCCTCACCTTCAGTTAAATTTGAAATTAATCGCGTCCTCATGGCATAACGTCTAACTAAATCGTCGTCAATGTTCATTAATCCAAAATCCAGGTATTATATATTGTATACGCTCTTAACAGGTTTTCTTTTCTTATTTCTCCCAAACACTACTCTGTCATCCATTAGCACAAGCCAATCAAGAATATGATGCTTTGCTTCCCCCTGTCTATCTTCCCGTCTATCTAACCTGTGAGTATCAGATTCTCCATGCCCGTCTTCCTCTTTACCTGTACCAGGAACTTCAGCTGTTTTTTCCTGATGTTAAGTATTAGCTTCCTTTTCGTTTTCATCCTCTATCTGACCTGTGAGTATCAGATTCTCCAAGCCCGCCTTCCTCATTATTTTCCCAAGAAGTTCCGCTGTCTTATCCTGATATTAAATATTAGTTTCCTTTTCGTTTTCATCCTCTATCTGACCTGTTAGTATCAGATTCTCCAAGTCCTCCTTCCTCATTGCATGTCCCAGGAACTTCAGATGTCTTTTCCTGATGTTAAATATTAGTTTCCTTTTCCTTTCCATCCTCTATGTGACCTGTGAGTATCAGATTCTCCAAGCCCTTTTTCCTCATTACCTGTCCCAGGAACTTCACCTGTTGTTCCTGACATTAAGTATAAGTTTCTTTTTCGTTTCCATCTTCTGACCTGTGAGTATCAGATTCCCCAAGCCCTCCTTCCTCAGTACATGTCCCAGGAACTTCAGCTGTCTTTTCCTGATGTTAAGTATCAGTTTCCTTTTCTTTTCCATTCTCTATCTGACCTGTGAGTATCAGATTCTCCAAGCCTTTCTTCCTTATTACCTGTCCTAGGAACTTCACCTGTTTTTTAGTGATATTAAGTAGAAGTTTCTTTTTTGTTTCCATCCTCTGCAAAACCTTCTCGTTCTTTGGTCCGCGATATCTTCAGCATTCTCCTTCATCTTTGAGGTGATTTTCCAGCATTCACTATCAAAATAAAGAACAGAAATCGCATAGAATCCCAAGAACTCTCTTCTTTGTTTCTCCATTCAGTTTCTGAAATGCATACCAATTTACCTTCAGATCTCAGTGTCGCGCCCTCCGTCTTCTGTTACAACAGTTTCCAGGTATTTAAATTTCTGTACCTGTTTGATGTTAGTATCCCCAGCCTAGAGTTAGCATTTCGGCTTCCTCTTTTTATTGATGATCATTCATTAAGCCATCTTGTGGTTTATAGTCTTTTCTTTAGGAGGTCTTGTAGTTTTCTTTCCGTGTCTACTATCAGCACTGTATCATCTGCCTATCTTATATTGTTAAGATTGTGGCCGCCAATGACAAATCCTGGCAGGACTTCTAGGGTTCTCAGAATTGCCTCACTGTACAAGTTGAATAGATCCGGTGAAAAGACACATCCATGTCTTAACCCTTTTTCTATATTTTTATATCTGATGAACTCGTTTTTTGTCCGTATGCAGGCGCTTTCCTGCCAGTAGAGGTTCTTGATTCCTCTAATGTCTTTCGCAAATATGTCTAGGTTGCTAAGCATTTCTCTCAAGTTGCGGCGTAATTTTTCGAATGCCTTTCCGTAGTCCCATGGTTCCAAACCACAGAGTAAATTACCCCAATGGGGTAATGAGCCCATATTTTGGGGGTAATGGATGTTTGGTTTGGGAACTTCAGGACAATATTGCTTCATTTTGTGGGAAATTGGAACTATGGACCAGACGTATTTGAAAGGGAATATTTGCACAATTTTCTGCATTGGATGCCTTCCTTAATAAAGTTAATTCTGGAAACATCCTCAACCACATGAAGACAGACATCAGTGATCCCTTAAATGGCCTCTTGGACAACTTACGTAAGTATTTTCCAAACTTGAATAATTACAACAATGAATGAGTAAGAAATGCATAGCTTGTAAGTGAAGATATCAATCCTAATGATGATTATCCAGCAAAAGAATTTCTCACACTCAGGATAAACAATGCATGGGAGCTTTTGTTTGAGACCAAGTCTGGTCTAAACACCTTTTGGATCTCTCGTCTGCAGGATATACCAACACTAGCCTCTAGAGCAGTACAAATTCTCATATGATTTTCAACCACTTATCTATGTGAACGAGCTTTTTCTACTGTCCTTGGAATGAAGACCAAGAAACGTAGCAGACTCAACGTCGCAAACGACACCAAAATAGCCCTTTCAGTCATAAAGCCAAGAATAAATAAACTGGTACAGGCAATACAAACTCAACACTCACATTAAGAATCATGGCTAGGTTACGGCTACTATATCTCTGATTATTATGGATTGGTACTATTGTAGGAGGATGTGCGTTGTGGTACAATGGATATCGGCTCGGAACGAGAAACCGGGGAGCAGAGTTCGAATTCCAGTTGAATCCATTGTATTCACTTACGCGCAAATACCCTTGGGAAAGGTATTAATCCGTCTCTTCTTTCCAGTTATGGGTTAAATAGCAGGACAGATTGGGTTCTATAGCCTTGGTCGGCAACCAGTCTACCGCAGAAAGCAATGGCAACCTACTGCGGGATAATTTCCTGCCCAGTCAGTCATGTCTCTTTCGAGACATGATCGCCCAAGCGTGTATCACGTATGGCACTTTAACTGACTGACTATTGTATTGAATAATTTCCATTAACTTTGTCTGCTTTTGATGCATGAAAATATAATTACTTATTTTCATATATTACGGGTATTTGTTCATTGGGGTAATGGATAACAGTGAAATTGTATTTTGGGGGGTAATCGCAGCTAAAAGGTTGGGAACCTATGGCGTAGGTACACGTTCTTCTGCGTTGCCATTTATGATAACATTCTAAGCATAAATATCTCATTCTAAGTTCCAGGATTCTTGACGAAACCGTACCGTTCTTGTTCTATCTCCGCCCTGATTCCGTTTCACGTTCTGTTCATCAGGATTCGGATGATGAGTTTTGTTATGTCGGATGCAAAATTGGAAAACGTTAAATTTTGTTTTACTTGGGGTCTATCTTTAATGGAATGGTTAACTATCAAATTCACACTTTTAAAAAGGTTGATATGTAAATCACTGTCCCTAAAGGAATGTACAGATCTGATGGCAAATCAATGAATTTGGATCAGAAATTGTCATACATAACAAACTAATTTCATCATTGTGTAATCGGAACAGAATAAACCTGGAAGTTTATTTCAGCTGGGGTCATTGCAGCGACTGATCTGGTAAAATATTTTGAGCTGATGTTTGATGTGAGGTAATGTTGAAATGAAATTTTTACTAATGTTCACTCAATACAAGACCTAAGAGCCACTTAAGGTAGATAAATTTTTGTGGATTTCTATTAGAATAAAAAATTACAAGCTTTACGAGTGTATAGCTGTAGCAGCAGACGTTAGAAAGAGCTCGAAACTCAATCCTTAACTGAAAAAAAGGGATAAACTTTAATCCTGTTCAAAACCCGGGGAAGAGAGTGAAGCAGATGAAGAGTTAACTTATCATCTCCTACGTACATTATGACTTTTTCCTCCATGACCTGTCCCTGTCCCTGTCCCTATCCCTGTCCCTGTCCCTGTCCCTGTCCCTGTCCCTATCCCTATCCCTGTCCCTATCCCTGTCCCTATCCCTGTCCCTATCCCTGTCCCTGTCCCTATCCCTGTCCCTGTCCCTATCCCTATCCCTGTCCCTGTCCCTATCCCTGTCCCTGTCCCTGTCCCTATCCCTGTCCCTGTCCCTATCCCTATCCCTGTCCCTATCCCTATCCCTGTCCCTGTCCCTATCCCTATCCCTGTCCCTGTCCCTGTCCCTATCCCTGTCCCTGTCCCTATCCCTGTCCCTATCCCTGTCCCTATCCCTATCCCTGTCCCTGTCCCTATCCCTGTCCCTGTCCCTGTCCCTATCCCTGTCCCTGTCCCTGTCCCTATCCCTGTCCCTGTCCCTATCCCTATCCCTGTCCCTGTCCCTATCCCTGTCCCTGTCCCTATCCCTGTCCCTGTCCCTGTCCCTGTCCCTATCCCTGTCCCTGTCCCTATCCCTATCCCTGTCCCTGTCCCTATCCCTGTCCCTATCCCTGTCCCTATCCCTGTCCCTGTCCCTATCCCTATCCCTGTCCCTGTCCCTATCCCTGTCCCTGTCCCTATCCCTGTCCCTGTCCCTGTCCCTATCCCTGTCCCTGTCCCTATCCCTGTCCCTATCCCTGTCCCTATTGTGGAAATGTTTTATGTTTGTGTTGTTGTAAATCAACAATGCTAGGAATTCGTGAAAAATAATTCTTACCATGGAGATGTGCGTTGTGGTGCAGTGGATATCGACTCGGAACGCCAAACCGGGACGCCAAGTTCGAATTCCAGTTAAATTCCTAGCATTCACTTATGCACAAATACGCGTTTGGAAAGGTGTTAATCCGTCTCTTCTCTCCAGTTATGGGGTAAATAATAAGACAGACTGGGTTCTATAACCTTGGCTAGCAACCAGTCTACCGCAGAAAGCAATGACAACCTACTGCGGGATAATCTTCTGCCTAGTGAGTCATGTCTCTTACGAGATATGATCGCCCAATCGTGTATCACGTATGGCACTTAACTGACTGACTGAAAATAATAGTTGAAAACATGATTAAGGCTTCAACTGGGCATGAAGTGGGGGATAAGTTTTATATTGCTATGAGGTAATAAACTGATCCCCCACTAATTACTACTTAATTATATAATACATCTCTTCCCCTCTCTAGCTATGAGTCAAATAACAGGAGAGATTGGGTTCTATAGCCTTGGCTGGTAACAAGTTTACCGAAGAAAGCAATGGCAACCAACTGCGGGATAATCTTCTACCCATTCAGTCATGTCTCTTTCGAGACATGATCGCCCAAACGTTTTTCACGTATGGCACTTAACTGATTTACTGAATATAATAGTTGAAAACATGATTAAGGCTTCTGCTGGGCATAATGTGGGGGATCATTTTTATATTGCTTTGAAGTAATAAACTAATCCCCCACTAATTACTAGTTAATAATATAATACATCTCTTCCCCCTTTAGCTAAGAGTCAAATAACAGGACAGATTGGGTTCTATAGATTTGGTTGGCAACCAGTCTACTACGGAAGTAATGGCAACCTACTGCGGGATAATTTTCTGACCAGTCAGTCATGTCTCTTTCGAGACATGATCGCCCAAAGCGTGTATCACGTATGACACTTAACTGACCATGGAGATTTTTTAAATTAATAAAGGCGATTTCAAAACCTGTTACAATGTTCTCATATATACCAAACATGTCACAAGCACTTGAGCGGGATCTACACTCTGTGGTGAACTGGGGCAAGAAGTGGCTTGTCAACTTCAATTCATCTAAGACCAAGCTGTTGTCTGTCAACCATTACAGGCAACCTCTTCTGCCTCCCATAAGCATGGACCAGATGATTCTCCCGGAGAGTAATACACTACGCCTCCTCGGACTTACCCTGTCCTCAGACCTCAAATGGAAGCACTATATTGAATCCATAGCAAAATCTACTGCTAAGAAGATTGGGTCACTATGTCGATCCAGGATGTTTTTTCCACCTGAATCCATCCTGCATATATACAAGTCAACCATCCGTCCGTGCATGGAGTACTGCTGCCATTTATGGTCAGGTGCCCCTGCCGTTCTCCGCAGTGTTCTTGACAAGCTCCAAAGGAGAGTCTGTAATGTGATAGGTACTGATCTGGCGACTCGTCTGCAGCCACTTTCCCATCGTCGAAATGTGGCCTCCCTCTGTCTCTTCTATAAATACTTTCATGGCTTCTGCTCGGATGAGCTTAAGTCACTGATGCCTCCTCAACTGGTGTTTACCCGTTCAACCAGACTGGCAACTGGGTCCCACCCATTCACAGTCAGGTTAGCCAAACGCAGACGACAATTCTACTCCTGCAGCTTCCTCTCTCGCACTTCCCGCCTGTGGAACTCACTCCCGTATTCTTGCTTTCCTGACGGCTACGACCTCCAGAAATTTAAAAGCAAAGTTAATACTCACCTACTAACCACTGGCCTCTAGCTCTCTCCCCTCCCCTGTATAACCTTCCCTTTCTCTCCGCCCATGTACCTGTCATTGCACCTGCTTTCTCAGCTTTCTATTGTTCCTTTCTAACTAGCTTGTACTCCTCACTCTTTTCTAATTAATCTTTTTACACTTATGTAACCCCCTGCACATCAGTGGCGTTTCTGCCTTGCTCGGGGTGAAATGATTAAAAAAAAAAAAAAAAAAAATGTGACTTTTTTCTGAGTAAAACTGTGACGTTCTTCTGTGACTTTATTATCGCCAGCATTTATCTACTTCCTTTCGATCCATAAAAAAAAAACGTAAGTCAGTTTTAGCATTTGCGAGAATGAGCTGCGTCAACCAACTGTTAATCGATAAGTTGATGATCGATACTGAACTCCTTCGAATTCGACTTACGGCCATATCACGTTGAAACAGCGGTTCCCGTACGATCAGTGGGGTTAAGGCTACCTTGAACATGGTTAATATCTAAAGGGGTAACCGTTTGTGAATACTAGGTGATATAAGCGTTCATGTTTTGTTTTTCTAATCATATCTCCCCAAGCAAACATTTTATTGCCACTGTTGTGCAGGGGGTTACATAGGAAAGTTATGAGAAAAAGTGACAGGTTATAGTGTGGGTCAGAAAGTGGGTAAGAGAAGGATGAGAATACTGATGGTAGTGGAATGGACGGAGAAAGTAGCATGAGAGAAGGATGACTGTGGCCATAAATTGAGGGATCTGTTTATATATTGATTGTAATGTAGAATTGATACCCCACTTTATATCCACATTATAATAGTATAGAATTTTTTTAATAATCATATCGCCCCATGATGAGAATAATGATGAGAGGGGAGAGGACGGAGAAAAGAGACGAGAGAGAGAGAGAGAGAGAGAGAGAGAGAGAGAGAGAGAGAGAGAATGCAGATTAGTGAGATAGGAGATGAGTATTGACTTTACATTTAAATTCTTGGAGATTCTAACTCTCGGGAAGTATTAGTGTCCTTTTCGTTTCCACCCTATCCAAAACGTCATCACACTTGACATACTCGGACGATCGTATCCTCAGCATCCTTCTGTAGAACTACGTTTTGATTGCTTCAAATCTCTCCTTCCTCTTTGATGAAATTGTCTTGCGTTCACTGCCATATTGAAGAATAGACAGCACATAACAATCCAGTACTCTTTTCTTTGTTTGTAGATAAATTTTCTTGGTTCTCAATACTCTACTCATCTTCTGCAATGCATCCTTGGCCTTGTCGACTGGCCTGTCGGGTCTCAACTACCAAAACATTAGCAATTTCCGTACCAGCGATAAGTATAAGCCCCATTGATTCTCGGTGTGCCATTTTATTTCTGGTGTCTGCAACGAAAAGTAGAGAAAAATGTTTCGTAACTTTAGTTTAAAGAATTAACACATTGATTATGAAAGGTTTGATGCTGCTAATTCCTGCAAATCATACAATCAGCATGGATTTATATGAAGAGAAAGAATCTATTCGTTTTTTATGGCTTATCGATCCTTTTCAGATTATTCACCCTCTGAAGCTATAATCTCACGTCCTTTTCTCTGACCAGCCATATATATTAGTAAAATATATCTTGTCACTGATATGTCACGATGATTGCATAAGCGTGGATTTAAACAAACTTCGTTGCTTTCGCTAACTCATCCAACCAGGCAACATTAATACTGGGATGCAGTCATCTTAATCTAATTTCAAAGCGGACTGCGAAACTCAAATTCTCATGGGTGTTCGTTGAAGAATTCTGATTTTATCTACTCTATTGAGCTCGAAGAGACGTTTCCAATATTAGCGCTGAGAATATGGCTCACACGGCTGCAGGCAAAACACTTTTTCAATCAACAACATGTCACTGAAAGTTTGCGTTTAAAAATTAGAAGAAAAATACAAAGTAATAAAATTACTTGTCAGTGAAATCTTACGTGTTGCAATAATTTCCATTGCCATGTTTCATGCCATGTTTCGTTTCGTGTTCATCCGGCCGTCTTGCAGAGCAATACAGGCCTGCGCAAGGAGTTCGTGTCTTGCCCATTTGTCAAGATATTTAACATAGTGAAACCATCCTCTCTTCTTCTTCTTCTTCTTCTTCTTCTTCTTCTTCTTCTATGTGACATGTTCCTTAAGGACGTAGGTGATCAAGGCTTTCCACGTCTCCGTATCCCTGGTGGCTCTTGGCATGGAAGCTTTTATTTCAGACCAAGTCTCACCTTGACACCTTTTGTATCTGCAGGATGTACCAACAATAGCTTCTAGAACAGTACAAATTCTATTATGATTTTCAACCACTTATCTATGTGAACAAGCTTTTTCTACTGTCCTTGGAATGAAGACCAAGAAACGTAGCAGACTCAACGTCGCAAACGACACCCGAATAGCCCTTTCAGTCACAAAGCCAAGAATAAATAAACTGGCACCTGTATTCCCATCCTTCTCTTAAACCTTTCTCCGAAACCTCCTGTAACTGGTTCGTCTCTCTTTTTACTCTCCTCCCATCTAATCTTTCTCTTACGTAGCCCCCTGCACATCATTGGCGTTACCGCCTGGCTTGGGATGAAACAATTATATATATATATATATATATATATATATATATATATATATATATATATATAATGATGTGGTTATGAATTAATTGTACATTGCGACACGGAAATTTCTATGTTTCGAGATAGATTCTCATCATCAGGCAATGTTGCTGTTGGTTGTGCAGATGATTTACATTTAAATGACAAAAACCTTTGGTTTGGTGTGTATGTATGTGGGAAGATATAAAAATTTACAAGTGTGTTTATATATATATATATATATATATATATATATATATATATCATATAAAATTGGTCCCTCACTTTGTATTTTACAAAAACATTTATAAATAAGTTTTATATGTTTAGCGAGGCTTCTTCTTCTATTTGCAGTGTCCTTTCAGGACGTAGGCGATCATGGCATTCCACATCTCCCTATCCCAGGTGGTTCTTACCAAACTTTTTCCTGTTACCGCATACAAACCCCGCTCTGCCATCCACCTGCTCAAGTCCTTCAACTATGTTATCTACTGCTTTCCCCAGTGTCTCTTTTTTCCACTATCTGCCCTTTGAGTATCAGATTCTCTAAGCCTTTCATCATCATTACATGTCTCAAGAACTTCAGATATCTCTTCCTGATGCTAAGAAATAATTTCCTTTTCGTTTCCATCCTTTCTAAAACCTGATCATTGCTTCCATGCTCGGTTTATGACATCCGCAGCATCCTTCTGCAGAACCACATTTCAGTTGCTTCACGTTTTTCTTTCATCTTTGATGATATTGTCCGACATTCACTGCCGTATTGAAGAACTGACATCACATAGCAATCTAGTACTCACTTCTTTGTTTTTAGTGAGTTTCCTGTGTCTTAGAACTTTACTGAACTTCTAGAACGCGTCCTTCGCCATGCCAATTCGTCTTCGGATTTACTCACATCAAATTACATCACTTACAGGCCTCCATAATTTACCGAGACTTTTCAGTTAACCTGATGAATATCAATGAGTGTTTCTCAAATTTCGGTTAGTTTTAAAGCTAATATTTTTACTTCTGTTTATAAATATTTATTACAAAATAGAATCGTCACATTTGCCTTGATGAAATCTGAGAGAGGACGAAACTCGTTGGCTAATGAAAGTTTTATATATATATATATATATATATATATATATATATTAGAAGATTAACTAAAACTAACACTGGTTCAATTTAGAAAGCTATAATCATAACTATATATATATATATATATATATATATATATATATATTAAAAAAGGATTAATTCAAAGATGTTGAATGGTCATTTCGATATGAAGATCCCCACGGCGGACGACACATCACCTCAGCAACAGAAAAAAACCTTTCAGAAACTGGAGAAAAATTAGTCTACTTTTCCTTTTTAAATAGATTGCAAAGAAATTAAAAAATAAATAATAAAATAAAATAAAAATAAAAATAAAGGGAAAGAAAAAGAAAAAGAAAACGAAAAAGAAAAAGAAAAAGATAGAATAAAATCAAATAAATAAGAAAAGAAAAAAATTGACATCGTCTGGGTTCGCAAAACAAAGGGGAATGTAACTAAAAATTAACAGACAGCCGTGTTAAATCGACGTAAGTTTAAGCAACACGGAAAAAAGGTGGTAAGAGAGATAAAAGAAGGAGGGGTGGGAAAAAGAAAGAAACTAAAGAAAAAAATTTTTTTTAAATATTACATATTTAAATATTGAGCTCTCTTCCTGTATCATTTTTTAATATTAAAATAAATTTTTAATATTAATTAGGATCGGGTTTTTTGGAATTTACCTACCTGCTTTTTTCCCTTGGATTGAAGTATCTGAATTAAAATATATATATATATACATATATATGTGTGTGTGTGTGTAAATCAAGTAATGATGATAGCTTAATTTATTTATTTAGTGCTTATTTGTAGTGTATTTTATTTTAGTGGTTTGTTTTACCATCATATCCACCCTATTGGGTCATTTAATATCTGAGGTATTTGTTTGGTTTGTTTACTGCTTGTTGAACTTTTGTGAGTATTGCTGTCGAGATATAAGTAGAGGTGTTATAATTTAATTGTGTGATGGTTATATGCTATCTTCTTTTGCAACTATATTTTGTTATATAATTTTGTTATTTTTAGAAAATTTGAAAAATAGATTGATATGAACACACTGAAATAGATAGATAGATAGATAGATAGATAGATAGATAGATAGATAGATAGATAGATAGATGTTTGTTTTACCAGCGTATCTACACTTTTAGGTCATTTAATGCTGAATAATTTGTTTGGTTTTTGTTTACTGCTTGTTGAACTTTTGTGAGTATTGCTGTCGAGATATAAGTAGAGGTGTTGTGATTTGATATGTGATGGTTATATGCTATCTTCTTTTGCAACTATATTTTGTTATATAATTTTGTTACTTTTAGAAATTCTAAAAGGTCATTTGGGTCAGCTTTGTTGAAGATGTCTTTCAGATTGTTTTCTTGATAGTATCTTAATCGCATTTGTTCAAGATCTATGCAGCTTGATAGTATATGTTTCACTGTGTAGATCTCCTGTCATGGAATGCAAATTGATGCCTTCTCAACTTTTAGTAGGTGTGAATTGGTGACAGCGGTGTGTCCTATTTGAAGTCTAGTCATTACTACTACTTCTGTTTTTTACATTTTCCTATTGGAAATTTTAACTTCTGTCCATTCTTTGAAGATGGGTTTAATTTTGTAGAGTTTGTTATTTTTGCAGGAGTTCCACAACTCCTGCCATTTGGTCGTAATAAAGTTTTCGATTAGAGGTTTGCAATCTGTGTGGGGTGCTTTTATATCACTAATGTTGATGTTTAATGATCTTTTAGCTGCTATGTCTACTTTTTAGTTTCCTCTGAGACCAATGAGGCTGAGAATCCAGCATATAGCGTATTAATAGATTGTGTGTTTACATTGTGTATATAGCAGGATAAAGTCCGCCTTCTTCTACCGAGCGCCCATAGCTCAGAGGTAGAATCGCCGAATAATGTCAATTCGGTCAGGTTTCAGTCCTTGCGAGAAGCAACAAAATGTGCTGTTGATTTGTGATACAGCGAAACAGATCTGTCTGTGGACGTTTATATATATATATTATTACGAAACCTTACGAAAAGTTAAGAAATTGTATTAGCTAGCATATTTATTTCGTAATAATTGTCTTTGTTAACTCATTTCCAAATGAAAAATATTCAAACGTTCTACTATATAACTGTATTGAACACTTTTTAATACAACTGTGTACTGGTTTAATTTATGACCAGAAACTAATTATATATATATATATATATATATATATATATATATATATATATATATATAAAAGAAAGCAAAAGAACACGTATTTAAACATTTACATTTATAAAGAGTGCTCCATACAGAGTAAAGCATAATATTGCAATTTTGTTATTAGAATAGTTTATAATGTACCTACACAAAAATTTTCACGTTTCAGAACAATACTGTTCTTCTTGAGCTGTTATATTAAAACAATATATATATATATATATATATATATATATATATATATAAAATACCTATTGAGCCAGACAGACCTACCTAGGTTTCATTTATACGGATCGTCAGGGAAAGCTGGCTGTTCATGTACTTAGCTATTTCTTTTCTAAAACTGTTTTTCCCTTCTCTGTAGATTCGTGGAAGGTTTTTCGACACGAGTAAGTTCATAATCTCATTTATATATATATATATATCGTTAAATTAAATAAATAACTATATATATATATATATATATATATATATATATATATATATATATTGTTAAATTAAAAACAGAGTATCTACTCAAATATGGGTATGTATTAAAAACAAAAAAATAATATTCAAATTAAGCTATAAGCATTCCTTGATTCACACACACACACGTACACGCATACACGCATATATATATATATATATATATATATATATATATATATGTGTGTGTGTGTGTGTGTGTGTGTGTGTGTGTGTGTGTGTGTGTAAATATTGAAATAATTAACCAGTTGTAGTTATAGATTTGTAGAAAATTAAAAAAAAAGACAGTACTAAATAAACAATATAATGAAGTTAATTATCGTTGAACGTAGTTCCTAGATGGATGACTGCGAGGAATACCAGGCACAGTAAGCTTGGATGTGCAGGTGGTGTAATGGATATTGGCTCAGAATTGTTACTCAGAGAGCCAACTTCTAATTCCAGTTTGGGTTACTACATTAACTTATATACAAATCCTTTTTGGAAAGGTATGAATCCATTTATTCGTTCTCCAACAATGGGTTAATAAGTAATACTTGTATCACTAACTTATAATTATTTCCTCTAAAATCAATGGATAAAAATTCTTACAATCTACGTAAAGCACAAATCACTCACTCTAACCCCTATTAAATAAAGCTTTCTAAAAAACGAAAGAAAGAATCTGACATTCCTATAGTACATAATCTACACGTCATTGTGATCTACAACTGAAATCAAGACAAGCTTGTGATCTAAATTCAAAATTTTGTTATGAATGTGCAATTCTGATTAGATGAGTAAGTTACAAATAAAAATGTGTAGTTTTGCACA
Organism: Ascarosepion bandense; assembly: GCA_037127315.1. Lineage (NCBI taxonomy): Eukaryota > Metazoa > Mollusca > Cephalopoda > Sepiida > Sepiidae > Ascarosepion > Ascarosepion bandense. The sequence continues at coordinate 979,400 of JBBBDQ010000967.1, forward strand.
AAGGCAGGCGGTAATCTTCAAAGACGGCAGCTTTAACTGAAATCTAAACTTGTCATATTGCCCTCCAAGTAATCTGACCTCCTCATGTTCCTTTGAACGTTTTTGAAATGTAGATGCAAAATGAAAAAATATATATACAATCAATTGAAAAGAACATTTTTTAATTTTGATTGCAAATAACTGAATAGACATAATCTGTTGAGGTCCATCTCAGTATATATGCACATAAGTCACTTATTACAGTATTACCATATCTATTCATTGCAGTCTCTTTCTTTCTATCTATCTATCTATCTATCTATCTATCTATCTATCTATCTATCTATCTATCTATCTATCTATCTATCTATCTTATTCTTTTCATATCTATCTATCTATCTATCTATCTATCTATCTATCTATCTATCTATCTATCGATCTATCTATCTATTCTTTTTATATCTATCTATTTTATTCTTTTCATATCTATCTATCTATTTTATTCTTTTTATATCTATCTATCTATCTATCTATCTATCTATCTATCTATCTATCTTATTCTTTTCATATCTATCTATCTATCTATCTATCTATCTATCTATCTATCAGATTCTTTACATATCTATCTATCTATCTATCTATCTATCTATCTATCTATCTAACATATTCTTTTAATATCTATCTATCTATCTATCTATCTATCTATCTATCTATCTATCTATCTTATTCTTGCTTTTTATGTTAATGCTTCAAACAATCAACTGAATACAGATGTCCATACGCAAGTACATTAATGTCACTATCCCTTTCTCCTCCGATATATATATATATATATATATATATATATATTGGTTCATGTTTTTCCTATATATATATATATATATATATATATATATATATATATAAATATGTGTGTGTGGGGGGGGGCGTGTGTGTGTATGTATGTATGAATGTATGTATATTTGCTGTGTAATTGTCCTGTTTCCCTGCTGACTCCATACATTTTCAATTGTAAAAAATCGAGCATATGTTCCATATGTAAAAACTGATAACGGAGTCCCAATAAGGCATCAGAAGAAATATGGCCGAAACTGTATTTGGGGTGGTTGCGCGTAATTGGAAGTTTTCGATAGGATCTGAACCGGAGAATCGATCACCTCTTGACTAATGAGTCACCAGATCTATTTCGGCTGGGTACGCTGCATCAGCGCCTTCTTTAACTTTCTCCCCTCTCCATGCTCCATCTCTCACCCTTCCCATCCCCAGGGGTGGTGGGTATTATCAGTAAGAGTAATCTTATATTCTTTCGAGTCCCTACGCACTCTCCTTCCTTACTCTCCAATCAACAGAGAATTTCTACATTTTGCCGCCTAATTCTTATATGATATATTTTCTGACGAGGTAAATAGTGAACAACGCTTTCACTTTGACCCCTGTCAAGGTTCAAGTTAATCGTAGCAGCCTTCGATTAGCGAGTTAGGGAAGTTCAGGTAGAAAGAAGTGGAAGTGCGGATGGTGTAATGGATAGCAGCTCGTTATAAGAAATCGGCAACACGAGTTCGAATGCAAGTAGAGTTACATTCACGTACGTACAAATATTAGATGAAAAATGCAGCATTTATCCCCTTCCCGCAAACCTCGGATTAAACAGTTGAACTTGGATCTGAAAAAAGTTATTGCTGTTTCACAAAATAAGATTATTCTTAAAATTCAAAATACGTTTTGGCTTTAAATAACCCACAACGTATTGATAACCCGTAAAACAGAAAATCAAGCAGATAGTAACAGGAAATAATACACTGGCTATCGCAATATATATGTGTATATATCTATCTCTTTATTTATCTATTTCAGAATTTTCGTATGTAGTATATATATATATATATATATATATATATATATTGCATTCTATCTATCTATCTATCTATCTATCTATCTATCTATCTATCTTAGTCTGTTCATTATCTATCTATCTATCTATCTATCTATCTATCTATCTCAGTCTGTTCATTATCTATCTATCTATCTATCTATCTATCTATCTATCTATCTATCTCAGTCTGTTCATGTCCATCTATCTATCTATCTATCTATCTATCTATCTATCTATCTATCTATCTATCTATCTATCTATCTATTTCGGTTTCTTCATGTGTATGTATGTGCGTACGCGTGGTCTATGATTAGAACGTTCGCTTTCTGACCATGAAGGACAAGTTCGAATCTCACCACCTACTGATGTTTTAACAATCATTACTGAAAGCAAGTTTCAGATAAGAATATTGAAGCACGAGTAGTTGTTTAGGATATCTCGAAGGCATTTGACAGGGTTTGATATCCTGGTCTTCATCACAGGTTTAGAAGTTATGGTATTTCTGGATTCTTTCTTCTTTTTCTGAATCTCTTGGTCTCTTTCTGTAGCAGTGCAGATGTTCCACGGGGATCTATACTTGGACCTACGTTGTTTCTAATTTTTATCAACGACCTTTCTCATGTTATCAGTTCTCAAATCGGTATCTATGCTGATGATAATTATTGACTTCTGTCTTAATATTAAGTCTAATCGGTCTGATGTCAAAATGGCAGTAGGTCTCAAAGATTAACCACAATTTGTTGTTTACTGAGGCAAGTAATGGCTTTTTAATTTTAACGCTTTCATTATTTGCAAAAAAAAAACAAAAAAAAAACATATATTAAAATTAAAACTCGAAACACTTTCTTAAAGTACCTCATCAAATCGAGACTTTCATATGGAAGCCAGGCATGCGGCCGGACTCGTACAGAAATAGCTAAAGTGTTTGGGCACTCTTCACCTTTCCACGGAAATGGACTATTCGAATCACTATATAAAATAGTAGTGATTATACCTCGAGGAAGGAAATCGAGTAAGGAAGTCGAGTGAGTCAGTCGGGTATTTCCGGTATTGCACCGGAAGTGTTCTACTAGTCAATCTATCACGTCTCTACGACGATACTGTATACTAATTACCTTGCTCTGTATTCTACTAATCCTCACCTCTTGTAAATACTTCTCTTTCCTGTCAATACACCTACTTTTATACTATTACGTTGTTTTGTATTATTTCACATAATTCTGTTACCCGACGTAACAATTATTAAAATTACTGCGAGGGAATAAAGCCTATAGGTCTTAGCGAGAACCAACCTTTGGATTACCGCTAAGAATCAAAAAGAAAGATTTTTCTTCAAATAACAGAAAACACGTCATTTGAGTATTTCAGTAACTGCAACAGCTAAAATAAATAGCAAATGTAACTCGAATAATGTCATAATCAAGATGTTTACTTTCCACACTACCTCAAATAATAGGTTTGGGAGGTAGATCCCTTCAATACTGGAAATACCAATAATGGTTCAGTCAGTTAAGTGCCACGCTTTAGGCGATCATGTCTCGAAAGAGACATGACTGACTGGGTAGAAGATTATCCCGCAGTAGGTTGCCATTACTTTCTACGGTAGACTGGTTGCCAGCCAAGGCTAGAGAACCCGATCTGTTATTTAACCCATAGCTGGAGGGAAAAACGGATTAATACCTTTCCCAAGGGTATTTGTGCGTAAGTGAATGCAATGAATTCAAATGTAATTCGAAATAATAGTTAGTGGACTTAAAAAACGAATTTTCTTGAAAAATTGTTTTAATACAAGGATTTTAAAAATTCCAACTGACAATAGTATTGGCTGCTTGGTTAATGAATGGCAAATGTTTCTTTATATTGCAACGGGTAATATTACCATTACTATTAGAGATTAGGATAACAGGTACAACATTTTGATAACATCCCGATGGCTAGGGAGTGAAAATAAGCGTAACTTGAGTAGACCTGACTGTTCGCTCAATGAATAACGAATGTTTCTCTATAAATCAGTTGAGAGCCATACGTGATACACGCTTGGGGCGATCATCTCTCGAAAGAAAAAAAAACTGACTGGGCAGAAGGTTATCCAACAGTATGTTGCGTAGCTTTCTGCGGTAGATTGGTTGCCGACCAATGATATAGAACCCAATCTCTCTTGTTATTTGAATCATAGCTAGAGGGAGAAGAGATGTATGTTTATTTGTAATTAGTGGGGGCTCAGTTCATTACTTCATAACAATATAAAACTAATCCCCCACTTTATGCTCAGTAGAAGCCTTAATCATGTTAACTATCATATTTAGTCAGTTAAGTTGCATACGTGATACACGTTTGGGTGATCATGTCTCGAAAGAAGCAACACTGACTGGGCAGAAGTTTATCCCATAGTATGTTGCGTAGATTTCTGGGGTAAACTGGTTGCCAACTAAGGCTATAGAATCCAATCTGTCCTATTATTTAATCCATAACTTGAGAGAAGAAACGGATTTATACGTTTCCCAAGGGTATCTGTGCGAAAATGAATACAAGGAATTCAATTTCAATTCGAACTTGGCTCCCTGATTTGTTGTTCTGAGTCGATGTCCACTGCACCACAACGCACATCCTATATTCTATTTGTTTTCTATATAAGAGAACAAATAATATCACTATTACCGTTACTGTTTGAATAGGTAGATTGCAGGCAACACCAATAATTCATCTTTGTAACTTCGGGTCCTGGTCGAAATTCACATCGGACAAGAAACAATGTTTCCTGGGAGACTCAAATGCTGGAATTTGTAAATTTTTTAATAGGTTTCTTGAAATCTACATCGAAATCTTTATCAGTTGAAAATAATCAAATTTTATTGTCGAGCTCTGATACGTTTCGATTTATTTCAATTTTGAGAAACTGTCTGTGTTGTCAGTTGAAAGATTATTAAAAAGTTTCTTGATGTAACTACTAAGGAAGAAACTTGGTCAGCTATCAACTCGACAAAAACAAAAGAAAGGCTTTGTATTTATTTCTGAGATGAGTAATTTTCAATAATCTTGGAATTATTTCGAACTTTTGTTCTCATCTTGGTTGATATAGGTGTTATCATAGACACAACGTTTCGAGCAAGTACCCTCTGGTCATCATCAGGTAACAATAGATTGGCTTGATTATTATTTGTTGATTATTGCGAAATATTGCTACTTGTCATAATTTGTATGTATTTCTGAGATGAGTAATTTTCAATAATCTTGGAATTATTTCGAACTTTTGTTCTCATCTTGGTTGATATAGGTGTTATAATAGACACAACGTTTCGAGCAAGTACGCTCTGGTCATCATCAGGTAACAATAGATTGGCTTGGTAATTGTTTGTTGAAATATTGCCACTTCTCATAATTTGTATGTATTCCTGAGATGAGTAATTTTCAATAATCTTGGAATTATTTCGAACTTTTGTTCTCATCTTGGTTGATATAGGTGTTATCATAGACACAACGTTTCGAGCAAATACCCTCTGGTCATCATCAGGTAACAATAGATTGGCTTGATTATTATTTGTTGATTATTGCGATATATTGCCACTTGTCATAATTTGTATGTATTTCTGAGATTTCAATAATCTTGGAATTATTTCGAACTTTTGTTCTCATCTTGGTTGTTATAGGTGTTATAATAGACACAACGTTTCGACCAAGTACCCTCTGGTCATCATCAGGCGTCCATAGATTAGCTATGGACACCTATAATCCAGTTGTTGAAATCCATCTGACACTGAATATAAAAGGCTCCAAAAATACACCACTAAATCTTTCCGGAAGATGGCGTAGTGGATATGGTAGTTGGTTATACATGTGTTAATATCATCCAGTGGTGATGAGTTCGATCCTTGGACTTGATAGTGACGAAACATAATCTCGTTAGTTACATTAAAGAACAATACTTGATTTCACAGGATATTTCGCAATAATCAACGAGATAATCCACATCAGCCAATTTATGGATACCTGATGATGACCAGAGGGTAATTGGTCGAAACGTTGTGTCTATTATAACACCTATATCAACCAAGATGAGAACAAAAGTTCGAAATAATTCCAAGATTCCTAAAGAAAGGACTATAATGTTATTGGCCGCAACATGGTGTTTCGATTTCGGTTACTCTTCGACCGTCCTGATGTGGTTTCCATATGTCCTTTCTATAAATATTTTCATGGTAATTGTTCGATTAAGCTTTTCTCTCTTGATACTTTGATCGCATAAATAGAAGCGTACCACTAGACTGGCAGCTAGATCTCATTTTTTTTTTAGCAGTGAATTATCCAGATCTAACCGTAAGTTCTATACTGATAGTTTCTTCCCTTGCACTTATCGTCTGTGGAACACATTTCTGCTTTCTTACTTACCTGCCATATACAATATTCAAAATTTAAATTCAGCGTCAATCGTCAGATTTACATACTTAACGCTGTTATTTAATTGTCCTTTCTCCCAACCGAAGTCCTTTCGTGTTCTTCCACACGCAATTGCCTCTTACATATTAGTGGCATTATCGCTACTCACAGAGTCAAATGCTACAAAAAAAAAAAAATAAATAAAATAAAATAAATAAGAAAAGAACAAAAAAGAACAATTGAATTTTTAATAAATATGAAATATTTTTTTTATTCTTGGTATTTCATTAAAATCAATTGGCCGGGAATAATGCCAACGTCAGCTCAGTCAGTTAAGTGCCATACGTGATACACGCTTGGGCGATCATGTCTCGAAAGAGACATGACTGACTGGGCAGAAGATTTTCCCGCAGTACATTGCCATTGCTTTCTGCGGTAGACTGGTTGCTGACCATGGCTATAGAACCCAATCTGTCCTGCTATTTGACTCATAGCTAGAGGGGGAAGAGAGGTATTATATTATTAACTAGTAATTAGTGGGGGGTCAGTTTATTACTTCATAACAATATACAACCGATCCCCCACTTTATGTCCAGTAGAAGCCTTAATCGTGTTTTCAACTATTATATTCAGTCAGTCAGTTAAGTGCCATACGTGATACACGCTTGGGCGATCCTGATTGACTGGGCAGAAGATTATCCCACAGTAGGTTGCCATCGCCTTCTGCGGTAGACTGGTTGCCAACCAAAGCTATAGCACCCAATCTGCCCTGTTATTTAGCCCATAACTGGAGGGAAGAGACGGATTAATACCTTTCCCAAGGGTATTTATGCGTAAGTGAATGTAAGGAATTTAACTCGGCTCCCTGGTTTGTAGTTCCGAGGCGATATCCACTGCACCACAACGCACTGCGTCAGATACATTTTTTCTAATCATTTTACCCCAAGCAAGGCAGTACTGCCACTGGTGCGCAGGGGGTTACAGAAGAGGTGAGTGATGAGAAAGAGAAACAAGTTACAGGGGAGTCAGAGAATGAGTAATAAAAGGATCAGAATACAGGCGTGAAGAGAGCTGCATGAGAGTAAAGAGTCAATGGAGAAGAACATGATACAAGGTTTTTCAGGGAAAGGATGTGAGTCAAGATGTCAAGAGATGGCAATTGACTTTGCATTTAAATTCTTGGAGATTGTAACTTTCAGAGAAGCAATTATACGAAAGTGATTTTCACAGGCGGGAAGTGCGAGTAAAGAAGCTTCTTGAGTAGACTATGCGGTTACATTTGGTTGGTTTCACTGTTAAAGGATGGAAACCTAGCCACTAGTCTAGTAGCTTCAGTAAATTCATGCAATTGCGGGGAGCACCAGGGAGCTAAGCTCATCAAAGCAGAAGCCGTGAAAGTATTTGTAGAAGAGTCAGAAGGAAGACACATTGCGTCCGTGATTGAATTACCAGGTTGGGATCAATTACATTACAGATTCTTCGTTGGATTTTGTCAAGATGCCCAAGATGAAAAGCAGGGCCACCCGGCCAGATATGACCGTATGCATGTGTGAATGGTAGATTTATATGTGTGTAAGATGGATTTAGACAAGGAAAACCTCCTGACCCTACAAAAGGAACCAACATTCCGAGCATCAGGTTTAGCTATGGATTCAATGTAGTCATTCCACTTGAGGTCGACTGAGAGATTTAGGAGGCGCAGTGATTTGCTTTCAGTGTTTTGTTTTTACAGACTAAGTTCAAACTTTTACCTAATTATTCCTGGTGAGGACAGACTATGCTAAACCAGGCAATGTCAATGTTCGCAACTCGACATCTTGACTTTGGTAACACTCCTAATAGGTCTAATGATTTTCCCCGTGTTAACTCGACCACATTTATTCAACCTATACAGCGAGGTGCGTTGTGGTGCAGTCGATATCGGCTCGAAACGAGAAATAGGTAGAACCGAGTTCGAATTCCAGTTGAATCCATTGTATTCACTTACGCGCAAATACCCTTGGGAAAGGTATTAATCCGTCTCTTCCTTCAATTATGGGTTAAATAGCAGGACAGACTGGGTTCTATAGCCTTGGTCGGCATGCAGTCTACCGCAGAAAGCAATGGCAACCTACTGCGGGATAATGTTCTGCCCAGTCAGTCATGTCTCTTTCGAGACATGATCGCCCACGAGCGTATCACGTATGGTACTGAAATGACTGATACAGCGAGGCAATTTTGAGAGATCTAGAAGTGCTGGCAGAATTCGTCAATGAAGGTCACAATATTAACAATCTAAACTTATTTATAAATGGAACTTTGTCTCTGTGTGTGTCTGTGTGTGTGTTCTTTACCTATAGACTCCGAAATGGCTGAACCGATTTTCTTGAAAATTTACACAGTTTTACTATAAGCATCTGCAAGTGTTCTTAATTAGGTTTTGTGTCGAGGTATCCCCGATAAATAACGAAAATCGATAATCGAAAAAATCGGGTTATAGAAGGAGTGGTCCGATTTTAATCTAATTTGATACACTCATAGACAAAGACATAAGAAACGATATTCAGAAGTTTCAAGCTTGCGGTTCTTACAATAGTGCAGGAAATCGATTATATATATATATATATATATATATATATATATATATATATATATATATAAGGCATGATTTTTGTGCGTGTCTCTGTTTATCTGTCTGTATGTCCTTTATACAAATCCACATTTTTTATCTGATTCACCCCAAACTTCAATATTTGACTTATTCCCTGCTATTCATCCCGGGCTTCTTGACAAAATCCAAAAATTAATTTTTCTTTCAGTCTACAGTTTCGCTTTAACTGGAAACAACTATTGCTTTTTAGTCTTTCGTGCCAACGTCCAAAGAGTCTGAGCTCCAGGACCATGGATTAGTTTTAAAGCTTTCATTACACCCGAGCATCACCGGGCTATACTGCTAGTATAAGATACGCAGATGGCACAGTGCTGATAGCGGACACGGAAAGAAAACTACAAGAGCGCCTACAGAAGTTAGCGAACGAAAGTGAGAAAAACAAAACATAAACTAAAAGAAAACTGAGTGCATGGCGTTAGAGGAGACTGCTCTCCCCTAACGAATCATTAATTCTTCACAAATGAGGGGTAAGAAGAACAACAACGTAACTTCTGTATAATACACCGCGTGTATCCAACCCAATCCTGCTGTATCATGGTCGGTAAGAATAAAAAAAAACGAATATTGCTGTGTTTCATAAAACTGTTTTTGTTATATTTTGTGGTTCTTAATATTTGGAGTTGCAAATCATGGTCCTCAGCACAAAAAAAGGAGCCTAAAATGAAAATTACAATTCGTAAATACTAGTTATAGAACACTAGTTATGGCTGCATGCCAACAGAATTGTTCTGCATACCAGATTCCACCAAGATCTTGAGGTGATCAGGAGAGAATGCGTACCGATTAGAAGCCTCCCTTTAAACGGTTAATGATGTTTTGCTCACCAGCTCCCCTCACTGATGTGAAGCCTCACTCTTTGTTTCAGCTGGCTTCGAAATGTTGTATACATTCAATTTTCGAGCCAAGTGTCATCGTTTCTCTTTAAAGTATAGAAATTTAAATGAAAACATTGATTTTTTTTTGACGGCGTGAGTCATGATATTCTTTAATGCTATTATTTTTTTTATTATTATGACTAATTTTTTGGTAGTATGTGTGATGCCAGTGCAGTAATGATACAGCATCAACCGACGGAGCGGTTCGTAGACTGAAGTCAACAGGCGGGCAGTGGTTTTTTTTCCCCCACCCGATGGTATTAAGAATCACATGTCTACGATGAAGAATTCAAGTTTGAGGGCATCGGCTGTGAGTTGCTCAGGAGAGGAATAGACTCCAGCAGGTTTACTGGATCAAGACAGAACAAGTACGAATAAAGATTTCTCCGAACTTTAGCTCAGCTGCTTTTAGAAATTAAGAGGGTCATGGGATTGATTTTCGATTTCCTTGTTGGAATGTTTCCCTTGAAAGAATTTTCAATCGGTGAGAATAAAAAAAAAACGAATATTGTTATGTTTCTTCTTCTTCTTCTTCTATGTGCCCAGTCTTTTCAGGACGTAGGCGATCATGTCTTTCCACGTCTCCCTATCCCTGGTGGTTCTTGGCACACTTTCTCCTGTTACACCTCGCAACCTCCGTTCCGTCATCCACTAGCTCAAGACCCTAAATCTAGAATATAAATGTATCGAAACTAGCATGGCCACAAAATGAGGGATCAGTTTATATATTGATTTTAATATAGAATTGATCCCACATTTTATACCCACATTATAATGTCTTACAAACAGTTGGCATATATATTCTTCTTCTATGTGCCCTGTTCTTTCAGGATGTAGGCGATCATGGCTCTCCACATCTCCCTGTCCCTTGTGGTTCGCCTTCTCCTGTTAAAACCACGCAACCCCCGTTCTGTCATCCATCTGCTCAGGCCCTTCAAATATGTTATCCGCTGCTTTCCCCCGTCTCTTTTCCCTCAATGTGGCCTGTTAGTATCAAGTTCTCCAGGCCCTCTTTCCTCATTGCATGTCCCATGAACTTTAGTTGTCACTTCCTGATGCTCAGTATTAATTTCCTTTTCGTTTCCATTCTTTCCAACACCTCATCATTGCTCACATGCACGGTCCATGATATCCGTGGCATTCTTCTGTAGAAGTAGCATCCTTAATATCATGGTTTTAATCATTATTTGATAATAGTTTTAATAATATCACCAGAAAATGTTAGCAATATTTAAATTTATTAGTGCATTGCATTTATCAAAATTGATATTCTACAGTTTCTTGCTTATATACAGGGGTGTGCAATACAATCCTGAAAAACATATTCTGTAAGAAAAGTTGTGTTTATTCAGAATGACAAGTATTTACATGACAAATTGCTTTATAACATTGTTGTTTGATCTATCCTCTACCATATTATTCAATCCAGCCCTCCTCCAGCTTCAATCATAGCCTCCGCACGAGGCCGAAAACTCCGACAGGCGTTATTCACCTGCTCCCTGGACAAGTTGGCCACGGCCCCGATGATGGCAGTCCTCAGGGAGTCGATAGTATTGAGTGCACGTTTATTGGACCTGTCTCTCAAGTACACCCCATAAGTAATAGTCGCAAGGATTCAGGTCTAGTCTACTAAGGGGCCAGAACTTCTTTGACTAGAACATGTACAGATTCTCGTCCAAGCCTGGACCAAATTGGACGCATGAGCGTCCTATTTGGTCCATCCTATTGGAAGAACCATGACTTCTTTTCAGCTACCTGAACAATCCATGGCTTCACAGTATTCTTCAGGGCATCCAGGTAGACGTCCTTCGTTACTTTCTGGCGTTTGCCAAATAAGCTGGGAGACATGACATCCCGTTCATCGGAGATAATAACATTGGAGGTCCTGTGTTTTTTTATGAGGAGTCAGGGACTCACTACAAGCCTCATCAGACTCTTAGAAGGTTTGGCAATGTGGTACACAGTTGATTTTTGGAAATGAAAAAACTCAAAAATCTCTTTGGGTGTGCGGTCACAAAGTAGGGCCACAATAACTGCAGTACGGCGCTTAAGTTCACTGGACATTTTGCTTAATTTATTCTTAATTCGACAGATTGTTGTAACACAAATCTGAAACAAGAAACAAATATTTAATATGGTTGTCATTTTATGCCAAGTTAAATTTTGTCCGGATTGTAGCGCACACCCCTGTACAATATTTCTTGAATATTAACCTAAAACAAATATTCTTTAAACATTGAATAGCATTTTCTTTATCAAGTTTTATGTAAAATTCTATTTTCACTTTATCACCAGAAGGTATATAAAGATGGACAGTTTACTCATTTCTATACATGTATTGCATATATGAGTTCGAGTTGAGATCTGGGGTGTACATGGGGGTCAATAGACCTCCCAGGTAAGGAGACTCAGAAACTACAACCAGTCGGCATACGCTATGCTAATCGGCGCAAGAAACCTTTGTTGTAGTCATGTCCTAAATTTACAAAAACGTATTGCGCACATCGTTACATCTTCTAGCTGTTGATAATGTTTCCTTTTTTTTTTTTTTTTTTGGCTAGGATGACGCATCTCCGACAAAGTATTCAAGTTTGTGCCTTTCTTTGAAGAAACTGGTTATATTTGAGTCGCCATGATCTAGGTCTAGTCTTATAAGCATGGAGCGTCTTTTCATTTCTTGTATAGGTCTGGAAGGTGCCATCGATATGTCTAAAAAAAGAAATGAGAATAAGGCATTAGGTCGTCTTACATACAAAACCTCCTAAAGGCTTGATATAAAATGCAACCCCCACCCCACACACACAAACATTTTGTTAGTTCCATCTGGATAAACCATTGCAACCAGTTTATTTCAACGGTAACGAAACATCCTCACTTTTTCCAGATTTCAATTTTACTAAGACCGTAGTTCAGCAACATCGGGCCTCATAGCTAGACAGGTGACCGCTTGGAAATACTAAGAGCTGTAAGCTTGGATGTGAGGTTAGTGTAATGGATAACGGCTCAGAATTGTTAGTCGAAGGTTGCCGCTAGCCAAAAAACAACTAGTCCCACGAAGGAAGAATTGTCTTAGGAATTTTGATACTCTGTACCACAGCGATCATAACCTATTCAAGACAAAAATCAATAGCATTATATAATGCTTAATTTTATAATATTCGCTTCATACAAACTTCACTTACATTGATACCAAATTCACGATTCATTAAACTTTAAACGTGTGCGTGCTACGAGGGTTACAACGGGAGAATTTTATTGCAGATAACATAAACACAGATACGCACACAAACTTATGTTTACATATATATGCTATAGTATGAAAATATTAAGACATATAAATACGGGTAATATATATATATATATATATATATACTAATCATATTACATATATATATATATATATATATATATATATATATATATATATATATATATATACTAATCATGTTACATATATATTTATATATATATACATATATATATATATATTGTAATGGTTGTTACAATGTTTTTAAATTCATAGTATCACTAAACAAAAAATTTCTCATGTTTCGAAGCCAGCCCATTATGTTTTGGCTTCATCCTAAGGTGATTTTGGAACATTGTAACAACCATTACAGTATAATGCTCTACATTTGTATCGATAATAAAAGTAATTGCATGAACAAAAAGGTAAATAAACCTACCAGTTCAACAACTTAGTTACAATATATATATATATATATATATATATATATATATATATATATATATATATTGTGTGTATTTTGGCAGCATTTTTTCATTAATGCAGGTTTCATTGAATAATATAGACAAGTTCTGTGTATCAATTTTGTGTAGGATCCGTTCATACCGTCTGATATACTTGATGGTGATGTCGTTGAAAGACAACCAAAATCACAGTATTTGTTGAATTTTTTTATCGGGTGTAAGCTTTCGGCTCACATAAGCCATTATCAAAGACTCTTCCCCCACCGTTAGTGATTTGCCAAAAAACAATGTAGTATATAAATTCATATGTCCATTTAGAGAATGTATCTCTAACAACCTCAATAATATCTACATCGGCCACACCACAAATTCGCTCTCACGGCGTCTGACGTTGCACTTAAATAAAAATTCAAATATATTCCGTCATTTAGAACAACACGGTTATCAACGCACACTTCTGAGAAAAACGCTTGTTGATAACACGTACATACTCAAACAAGAAAATAATAAACAGAAACTAAAAATCCTCGAAGCACTCTACATTAAACAGTTTAAACCTGGTTTGAATACAATCAATTTCGATATTTCCAATAACGTACTCAAATGCCTGTAATCAGACCAGGGACCACAACACCACTATTTTGTCACTGTCTTCGGCCATCCGCCACGGTAGGGATGGACTTATATTTTCAATTCAATTATCTTTATTGTTAATAGCTTAAATGTTCTATGTTTACTGTGTGTTAATATTTACTCTTTGATAATGGCTTATGTGAGCCGAAAGCTTAGACCCGATAAAAAAATCAACAAATACTGTGATTTTTTGTTGTCTTTCAACGATATCACCATCAAGTATATCAGACGGTATGAACGGATCCTACACAAAATTAATAGACAAAACTTGTCTATATTATTCAATGAAACCTGCATTAATATGTATATATATATATATTCGTTTGTGTATTTAAGCTGCATATATATAAAATTTAATCTGACCTAGGAAAAAGGAATAGGGTTGTTCCAATGAGAGAAATTGGTCTAGTGTCCATAATGGTATTTGTAAAGATTACCATTTTGGACTATTAATGTATCAGAGCATGTATAATAACAACAACAATAAATATACACTTTAAACTAAACCTTCACGGCCTCTCACACTTTCTATTCTATGTATGTATGTATGTATGTATGTATGTATGTATGTATGTATGTATCTATCTATCTATATATATATATATATATATATATATATATATATTGTGTGTATTTTGGCAGCATTTTTTCATTAATGCAGGTTTCATTGAATAATATAGACAAGTTCTGTCTATTAATTTTGTGTCGGAACCGTTCATACCGTCTGATATACTTGATGGTGATATCGTTGAAAGACAACAAACCCGATAAAGAAATCAACAATTACTGTGATTTTTTGTTGTCTTTCAACGATATCAACATATCATACGGTATGAACGGATCCTACACAAAATTAATAGACAGAACTTGTCTATATTATTCCATGAAACCTGCATTAATATATATATATATATATATATATATATATATATATATATATACACTACCTGCTATAATTAATAGGCCACTTCATTTTTAAAAACAAAATGATGTATTTCATACTAATTTTAGTATTTATTGCCAAACGAAAATAGAATTGATCTTTTGTTGTTATTACTTTGCAAAATTTTACAAGGCAAGAAAGCAAAGATAAACTCGTCCGAATCACCCAAAATATTTTTCATTCTTTCATTGATGAAACTGCAATATAGATAAATATTAACTATTTATAAATTCATTTGAGGCACATGTTATTGTTCAATATTAACAACAAAAATAACATTATATTTTCATTTACAATCATTCACTTGCCAATAAATACTAAAAAAATAGTATGAAATACATTGTTTTTAGTATTTATTTCCAAGTGGATATTTCTAAATGAAAATAGAATAGTTCTTTTGTTATTATTATTACTTTACAAGGCAAGAAAGCAAAGATATACTTGTCCGAATAACCGTAACGTTTCATAATTCTTTCATTGATGAAACTACAATATAGGTAAATCTAAACTTATTCATAAATGGAACTTTGTCTGCCTGCGTGTGTGTGTGTCTGTGTGAGTGTGTGTGTCCGTTACCTATAGACTCCGAAACGGCCGAACCGATTTTCTTGAAAATTTACTCAGTTGTACTACAAGCTAGATTTCCAGGGAGCCGATTTCGAATTCCAGTTGAATTCCTTGCGTTCACTTACGCGCAAATACTCTTGGGAAAGGTATTAATCCGCCTCTTCCCTCCAGTTATGGGTTAAATAATAGGACAGATTGGGCTCTATAGTCTTGGTTGACAATCAGTCTACCGCAGAAAGGAATGGCAAACTACTGCGGGATAATCAGTAAGTCATGTCTCTTTTGAGACATGATCGCCCAAAGCGTGTATCACGTATGGCACTTAACTGACTGACTGAATATAATAGTTGAAAACATCATTAAGGCTTCTACTGGGCATAAAGTAGGTGATCAGTTTTATATTGTTTTGAAATTATAAACTGATCCTCCACTAATTACTACTTAATAATATAGTATATCTCTTCCCACTTTAGCTATGAGTGAAATAACTGGAGAGATTGGGTTCTATGGACTTAATTGGCAACCAGTTTACCACAGAAAGCAATGGCAACCTACTGCGGGATAATCTTCTGCCCAGTCAGTCATGTCTCTTTCGAGACATGATCGCCCAAAGCGTGTATCACATATGGCACTTAACTAACTGATGAATAACTTGTTTGCAGACTGTGATTTTGCACTTGCCTCTGTTAATTAAAATAATAATTATATGATATGTTACTTAAAATATGTTTAATGTATATTTATGTTTAATATCTGAATATTAATTAAAAGTGTATCTAAGGAACAATATATCGGGAATGTGAAAACAGTTTTTGAAAAATTACGAGAGTGCGAGTTCAAACTCAGTAAGTAGAGACACGAATTAATTTTGCCTAAAATCAATTCCCTCAGATAATTCATTGATAAAAATAGTCGTCAATCAGATCCATCGATGGCAAGTGAAATTAACAATATTCTTTCCCCAACAAAAGGTATTAGGTTACAAACATTCCTGGGGCGTGCAAACTATTATCAAGTGTCCCCATCATCGAAATATGGCCTCCCTTTGTCTGTTCTATGAATACTTTCATGGCTTCTGCGCAGACGAACTTAAGTCACTGATGCCTCCTCAACAGGTGTTTACTCGTGCAACCAGACTGGCAACTGGGTCCCACCCATTCACAGTCAGGTTAGCCAAATGCAGACGACAGTTCTACTCCTGCAGCTTCTTCTCTCGCAATTCCCGCCTGTGGAACTCGCTCCCGTATTCTTACTAACCTGACGGCTACAACCTCCAGAAATTTAAATGCAAAGTCAGTACTCATCTACTAAACACTGGACTCTAGCTCTCTCCCCTCCCCTCTATAACCTTCCCGTTCTCTCCACCTATGTATCTGTCATCGCACTTGCTTTCTCAGCTTTGTATTGTTCCTTTCTAACGAGTTTGTACTCCTCACTCTTTTCTAATTAATCTTTTTACATTTATGTAGCCCCCTGCACATCAGTGGCGTTTCCGCCTTGCTCGGGGTGAAATGATTAAAAAAAAAAATGTAAGTTTTTTTTTTTTTTATAAGCGTTTCACCCCGAGCAAGGCATGTCACGCCACCGCTGCGCAGGGGGCTACGTAGAGTGGAGAAAGGCTGATTAAATATAGGAAATGTCAGAGGGTGGGTGATAGGCGGGTAAGAATACTGAGAATGAGGGTTGGGTAGATGAGAGTGTTCTGAGAATAGTTGGGAGTTAGTGTGATAGGAAGTGTCTAATGACCCTACATTTAAACACCTGGAGATTGTAGCTGTCAGGAAAGCAGACTTGTGGAAGGGAGTTCCACAGTCGGGAAGCGCGAGAAAAGAAGCTGTTGGAGTAGAATTTACGGTTACATCTTATTTGTTTAACCGTAAAAGGGTGGGACCTAGTTGCTAATCTAGTATCTCGTGTAAATTCGTGCTTAGGCGGCACCAGTGATCTAAGCTCATCGGAGCAGAAGCCATGAAAGTACTTGTAGAAGAGGCACAGGAAAGCCACATCACGCCGGTGAGAGAGTGGTTGCAGCCGGTTTGCCAAGTCAGTATCAACCATGTTACAGATCCTCCTTTGTATTTTGTCAAGAAGCCCAAGGAGAGCAGCAGGGGCACCCGACCAGATATGGCAGCAATATTCAATACACGGGCGGATGGTAGATTTGTATATGTGCAGAATAGATTCAGGTGGGAAAAACTTCCGGGCCCTGCACAGGGAGCCGACTTTCATCGCAGCAGATTTGGCAATGGATTCGATATAGTCATTCCACTTGAGGTCCGCCGAAAGTGTAAGGCCAAGGAGGCGTAGTATTTTACTCTCTGGGAGGCTAGCCTGTCCCATGCTAATGGGAGGTAGATGCGATTGTCTATGGTGGTTAGCTCCACTAAACTATTTGCTTAGAAAAGACGTAAAGTGGTACGGGTAGAGAAGTGTCAGAAGCCAGTCTTATAATTAGAGGGCTACGATCAAAAAGTAAAAATCTTATTCGCTTTAGAAGCAGTAATATATATATATATATATATATATATATATATATATATATATAAGACATGATGTTTGTGTGTGTATGTATGTCTGTCTGTCTGTCCCTTATACAAATCCACAATTTTTATCCGATTCTCACCAAACTTCACCCGACATCCGATCAGGTCTGATCAAAATCAGAATTTCAGTTCTTGCTGCAAAATTTGTAAAATTACAGTTGTTAGTCTCAAACATTAGTAGATCTTCTCAGACGACTCATTTTTCCCGATATCGGAAATCGTTACCCACCGATATTTTATCGAATCTGATCAAAAGCCGATATTCAGCCATCAATTTGGCTCATTTTCTCCAATTTTACTCCCGATGGGTACGATAAGTTTCCATAGACTTACTTAGGATAGTTTATCATTGGATGACTTATTTGACTTCGATATTGGAAAATGATACCCCGATATCCTATCTGGTCTCATCAAAATCAGGTTTTCAGCTCTTTTATTTTTGTTTTTGCTTCGGGTTTTGCTCTAAGTAGGTATAATTCTAGTTCTTAGTCTCAGCCATGATACCATTTAATCAGAGGACTTAGCCTTCAAAATTCAGTTTGCGACGGAAAACTTATTTGACATCGATACCGGAAATCAAAATTTGACTTATATCCATTCATTTTAGTAAGTTCTTCAGCTTCGAGATCAACTTTTCAACAACCTACGTTTTTCGTGCCTGTTTTAAAGCTTTCATTAAACCCGAGCAACGTCGGGCTATACTGCTAGTACATAAATAAATCAAACACGTGCATAATAAAAAATAAATGACACCATACCGCATATAAACAAGACAAAAACCGGGACCCAACGGCAAACCAACCATGATGAGAAATTCGAAGTCGGAATGAACCTGCTCAATTAAAGTGACAAGCTCTTTGTACTTTGTTGCCATTGTATATAGATAGATAGATAGATAGATATGAACAGACGGAGATAGATAGATAGATAGATAGATAGATAGATAGATAGATAGATAGATATGAAAGAAATGAGTTATGAATATTTGTAATAAGTGGAAAGTATTTTTTATCAGAAAACATTAAGAACCAGTACAAACTGAGGAATATGGATTAGTTTCAAAGCTTTCATTACACCCGAGCAACGCCGGGCTATCCTGCTAGTTCTTCATAAATACGATGATGGTAACATGAAAGCCATCGCACAAGCTTCGCGTTTGCTACTACCATCAGACCCCATCTCCCCTCTTGCCTTTAACCATCCATTAAAATAAAATGAAAATATTTCAGCGCTAAAGCTGAATAATTAAAATAAATTATTACAGACATCAAACGTTTTTTTTTAATGTTAACGCCTTTTATATTTAATTCTATTTTATTTTGACAAGATTGAATGTTGTCTAAATTCTCCTTTATCATAATGAGATGTGCAAAAATAAAGGCTGCATAAATATTGCCTTCGTTTTTTTGCTTAGTTAACACACAGACACACACACACAAACACACACACACATAAATATATATGTATTTATGCGTGTGTGGAGGGGCGTGTGAATAGTAGATTGTTAGAAAATGAAATACGTCTTTCAACGCTAGAAATTATGAGCCAACGAAGCAAGTCAGAACTAAAGTTGACTGGTACGAAACTTCGTCTAGAATTAGTTTATCATTTCTTACATCAAAGCCTGCGCGTTTGATTAGAAAAACACGCAAGGAGGAAATTCTCCGATGAACTTAGATCACTGGTGCCCCCTAAATACGAATTTGAACGAGATACTAGATTAGCAACTAGATCCCACCCTTTTACAGTGAAACCGATAAAATGCAGCCGTAACTTCTACTCCAATAGTTTCTTTCCTCGCACTTCCCGACTGTGGAATTCTCTTCCACACGATTGCTTCCCCGACGGCTACAATCTCCAGGAGTTTAAATGTAAGGTCAATAGACACCTCCTAACACACTAACCTGCTCCCATTCTATCAAACACTCTTCCCATCTGCCCAACCCTCATACTCGCTATCCTTACTCATCTGTCACCTTCCTCCTGACATTCCCTATGTCTAACCACTCCTTCTCTTTACCTTCCACTATGTAGCCCCATGCGCAATAGTGGCAGTGGAATGCCTTGCTTGGGGTGAGATGATTAAAAAAAAAACATGCATTATTTTTTAAGATCCTCTGTATCCTTACTCATCTGTCACCTTCCTCCTGACATTCCCTATGTCTAACCACTCCTTCTCTTTACCTTCCACTATGTAGCCCCATGCGCAATAGTGGCAGTGGAATGCCTTGCTTGGGGTGAGATGATTAAAAAAAAAACATGCATTATTTTTTAAGATCCTCTGTATCCTTACTCATCTGTCACCTTCCTCCTGACATTCCCTATGTCTAACCACTCCTTCTTTTTACCTTCCCCTATGTAGCCCCATGCGCAATAGTGGCAGTGGAATGCCTTGCTTGGGGTGAGATGATTAAAAAAAAAAACATGCATTATTTTTTAAGATCCTCTGTATCCTTACTCATCTGTCACCTTCCTCCTGACATTCCCTATGTCTAACCACTCCTTCTCTTTACCTTCCACTATGTAGCCCCATGTGCAATAGTGGCAGTGGAATGCCTTGCTTGGGGTGAGATGATTAAAAAAAAAACATGCATTATTTTTTAAGATCCTCTGTATTCTTACTCATCTGTCACCTTCCTCCTGACATTCCCTATGTCTAACCACTCCTTCTCTTTACCTTCCACTATGTAGCCCCATGCGCAATAGTGGCAGTGGAATGCCTTGCTTGGGGTGAGATGATTAAAAAAAAACATGCATTATTTTTTAAGATCCTCTGTATCCTTACTCATCTGTCACCTTCCTCCTGACATTCCCTATGTCTAACCACTCCTTCTCTTTACCTTCCACTATGTAGCCCCATGCGCAATAGTGGCAGTGGAATGCCTTGCTTGGGGTGAGATGATTAAAAAAAAAAACATGCATTATTTTTTAAGATCCTCTGTATCCTTACTCATCTGTCACCTTCCTCCTGACATTCCCTATGTCTAACCACTCATTCTCTTTACCTTCCCTATGTAGCCCCATGTGCAATAGTGGCAGTGGAATGCCTTGCTTGGGGTGAGATGATTAAAAAAAAACATGCATTATTTTTTAAGATCCTCTGTATCCTTACTCATCTGTCACCTTCCTCCTGACATTCCCTATATCTAACCACTCATTCTCTTTACCTTCCCTATGTAGCCCCATGCGCAATAGTGGCAGTGGAATGCCTTGCTTGGGTGAGATGATTTAAAAAAAAAATTGCCTTCCTTGCGAGATTTGTCACTACGTTCCACCATCTGCAACCAACTTTAACTGAGTATACCAACCATTGATTCTCATTGGTACAAGTGATGAAAAATGGGTTTAGCAAGTGGACGGAAAGGGAAAAACATGAAAACAAAACAGTGATTATAACAAAATCAAAAAGCAGTGCCATCACCATTCATAGAGGGCCTGCTGTTCGAGAAGGACGTCATCTTGATATTTATTTATCTGTGCTACTAGATTGGCGTCAAGTTCCTTACCTTAATACCGTCAAATTAGTAAAATGTAACCGTCACTTTTATTCCAATAGTTACTTTTCTTACACTTCCCACCTGGGGATCTCTCTATCTTTTACTTGCTTCCCAGGCGGTGAAGTTTGATAGATGCAGATAAAAAAAGAACCCTGAGGAGTGAGGTCATCATAATGACTAAACTTCGAAGTCAGTATATCTCTGCTCAGTTAAGTGACAAACTTCTCATTTATCATATATATATATATATATATATATATATATATATATTATAAGTTAACAGTGTTATGTTTATTTTGATGTAAACCATTATTATTAATATTATCATTATTGTTAGAGCTATTGTTAAGTTTGTTGAGATACATTTTAATTTGTTGATCAATAACGGAGTTAGGAAATCCATTATTGACTAGTGTTTGCTTAATGTTGTGTAATTCTTTATAAAATATAGATTTGGAAGAAGATATCATTTGTGTGCGTTGAAGTAAGTTTTTTATAACAGCTAACTTATATCGTTGGGGACATTCACTATTATAATTAAGAAGACACGAATTTATGCTATATATATATTAATTCAGATACTTTAATCCGAGCGAAAAAAGCAGGAAGGTAAATTCCAAAAACCCGATCCTAATTAATATTAAAATTTTATTTTAATATTAAAAAATGATACAGGAAGAGAGCTCCATGTAATAAAATATTACAGAGCAAATATAAATTAAAAAAGGATTAATTCAATGATGTTGAATGACCATTTCGATATGAAGATCCCCACGGGGGATAACACATCACCTCAGCAACAGAAAAATCCTATATATATATATATGGCCTAGGGGTAGAATCGCCGACTGACGCCAATTCGGTCGGGTTTCAATCCTGGGTTAGGAAGTGACCGGAGTCTAAGCCGGGTCTCATCAAAATCAGGTTTTCAGCTCTTTTATTTTTGTTTTTGCTTCGGGTTTTGCTCTAAGTAGGTATAATTCTAGTTCTTAGTCTCAGCCATGATACCATTTAATCAGAGGACTTAGCCTTCAAAATTCAGTTTGCGACGGAAAACTTATTTGACATCGATACCGGAAATCAAAATTTGACTTATATCCATTCATTTTAGTAAGTTCTTCGGCTTCGAGATCAACCTTTCAAGAACCTACGTTTTTCGTGCCTGTTTTAAAGCTTTCATTAAACCCGATAGATAAAATCTCCAAAATTTTAAATGCCAACTCAATAGCCATCTTTTTCCCCCTCTCTAATCCTTTCTTCAACATCCCCTGCACATTTTTCTTACTATAATCCCCTGCACACCAGTGGCGGTTCTGCCTTGCTTGGAGTGAAACAATTATATATATACACTACCGGACATAATTATTATACCGCCTCATTTTTTTATACTGTTTTAGTGGATAATTCTAAATAAAAATAGAATGATTCTTTTGTTATTCTTACTTTGCGAAATTTTACAAGACAAGGAAGCAAAGATGAACTCGTCCAAATCACCCCGAATCTTTCATTCTTTCTTTGATGAAATGCAAAATAGGTAATTATTAAATATTTAGAAATTCATTTGATGCACAGGTTATTGTGCAGTGCTAACAAAAGAACCATTCTATTTTCATTTACAATTATTCACTTGGTAATAATTACTAAAAAATAATATGAAATCCATCATTAAAAATAACAAAAAACTCGGGTAGCCTAATAATTATACCGGGTACTGTATATATAACCCACCAACTCCACTATCCAAGACAATTTGTCTCATATAAAAAACACACAAATAGTAACAACTACCTCGAAAACTAATATGGGCATTGACAGATCTAAAAAAATAAAAACACGAAATCATAATAATGAACAAGCAGATATGCACAAAATAAATTGTCAAAATTGTCCCTCAATGTACATCGGAGAAACAGGTAGAAATCTAGAAAAAAAAAAAAAACATATATGAACACAAAAGAGACGTCACAAAAAATAATCTAACGAATTCATTAGTGATTCACAAAAATAAATTCAACCACAATTTCGATTTAAAAAATGCCACAATAATAAAAAATTTATACAAAAGAAACTTCTCGAGAGCGATGCCATCCAAAACATCAATTTGCGCCCCTGTTTTTCCCAATCTCACTTTTTCTTATGGAAATGATACTAAAACAGACTAATATACATAATAAAAAGTTAAAAGAAAACGGTTAAATTTCCTTCATTTTAACATCTCGTGACATTGCACTACACATGAAGGAATTCTAAATTTAAATATTTTCGGTTAATCTTTTCGAATTAGTTGTGAGTGTTTTTTATAGTTACCAACATTGTTTCTTTATAAATACGTAATTTGGAATAAAGTTCATTTCGTCCTTTTGCATTGATAAAGTCCATCACAGGACGAAAAGCGTAGGCGTGTAAAATACAGTTTTCCGCTTATCTTCTTTTTATTTAGCAGCCCCCCCCCCCCATATATATATATATATATATATATATATATATATATATATATATATATATATATACATAGATAGATAGATATATATATATAACATAAAACAGACACTCATCAATAATAATTTTCCTAACTACATAGTTGATGAACAAATACGTTAAACTTAACATGAAAAAACAACACATAATACTAACCCAATCAATCCTAAACATATCACTCTATTATACCGTAGCCAGATGCACTCCAACTAGATGAAAACATCCTAAAAAACTCATAAATACTAATATTTCTCCGACAGACTTTAACAAAAGAATTAAGTTTATTATATATTACACTAAATCCACTACATCTAATTCATTCGTCCGCAACGACTCTTCCCCCACCGTTAGTGATTTGCAAAAAAACAATGTAGTATATAAATTCATATGTCCATTTAGAGAATGTATCTCTAACAGCCTCAATAATATCTACATTGGCCACACTACAAATTCGCTCTCACGGCGTCTGACGTTGCACTTAAATGAAAATTCAAATATATTCCGTCATTTAAAACAACACGGTTATCAACGCACACTTCTGAGAAAAACGCTCGTTGATAACACGTACATACTTAAACAAGAAAATAATAAACAGAAACTAAAAATCCTGGAAGCAATCTACATTAAACAATTTAAACCTGGTTTGAATACAATCAATTTTGATATTTCCAATAACGTACTCAAATGCCTGTAATCAGATCAGGTACCACAACGCCACTATTTTGTCACTGTCTTCGGCCATCCGCCACGGTAGGGATGGACTTATATTTTCAATTCAATTCTTTTCATTGTTAATAACTTAAATGTTGTATGTTTACTGTGTGTTAATATTTACTCTTTGATAATGGCTTATGTGAGCCGAAAGCTTAGACCCGATAAAAAAATCAACAATTACTGTGATTTTTTGTTGTCTTTCAACGATATCACCATCAAGTATATCAGACGGTATGAACGGGTCCTACACAAAATTAATAGAAAAAACTTGTCTATATTATTCAATGAAACCTGCATTAATGAAAAAATGCTGCCAAAATACACATTATATACATATATATATATAAAATCCGCTCGTATTCCTACATTCTTTTAGTCATCTGAGTCAATGTCAACGCCTTGAGCATCAAATGAAAATAAAACTCACGTACAGTGGTATTTAAACTCACTAACACACTCACTATATATATATATACCCACGTCTATTGAACAGGTGAAGAGGCTCATCTCTTGTTCCCTGCTTAGGATGTAGTTTCCGGCTTTCTTTTTCAAATCTTTTCACTCTTACGTAGCCCCCTGCGCTTCAGTGGCGTTACCGCCTTGCTCGGGGTGATATGATTAATATATATATATATATATATATATATATATAACTGAGATACTAACTATACTCGTGACGAAAAACCTTCCACGAACCTCCGAAGAAGGGAAAAACGGTTTTAAAAAAGAAAGAGTTAAGTACATGAACATCAGTCAGAAGGGTT
>JBBBDQ010000967.1:1007500-1025000 GCA_037127315.1 Ascarosepion bandense
AGCTCTGCTCAGTTAAGTGACAAACTTCTCATTTATTTTATATATATATATATATATATATATATATATAAATATATATATGGAGCCTAGGGGTATAATCGCCGACTGACGCCAATTCGGTCGGGTTTCAATCCTGGGTTAGAAAACGACCGGAGTCTAACCCGTACAGATGAACTGTGAAACAGGTCTAGTCTGCGGATGACTATAGTATATATATATATATATATATATATATATATATATATATATATATATATAGTGTATCAAGGCAGGAGATAATTTTGTAAACATATACTGTTAAATATAAGAGACAATGAATGTCTATAATGTTTAATCATGAGCCATTCTAAACGTCGTATTTTGGCTCTAATCTCAGGTGAAAATAAAGACAAAAATTCTGTAACATTTGGATAATTTTTTATTAAGTTGGTTGTAAGCTTTCGGCTCACATGAGCCATCACTCATACACACAGTAAAAAGAACCTTCAGATATTGGAGGCCATCTACATTAAACCCAAAAAATCCAGTCTTAATAAAATCACTTTTAAATCTGGTCATAGCATATTACATTGCATTTAAATATATGGTTCTGTTATCATTTCAAGCTCTCATGCGTTGTGACGTCATAGAACCGCAATACAAATTTACGAACTGCGTCTGCTATTTGGTAACTGTTATCGTTGCTTAGCAAAGTTTTATGCCCAGAAATTGTCTTTGATGATGGGTGTTTTTATGTTAACGTCCTTGTAACCTCTCTGAAGATGCAAAAATAAGATGTTTAGAACGGCTCATGATTAAGCATAATAGGCATTCATTGTCTCATATATTGAACAGTACATGTTTAGAATATATATATATATATATATATATATATACTTTTTTTATATATAATATATATATAATTTTTTTTCAATTGGAGTAGATAGATCTATCTATCGCCCGGTTTACACTTCACCCACGTCTATTGAACAAGTTAAGAGGCTCATCCCTTGTTCCCTGTTTCGGATGTGGTTTCCGGCTTTCTCTTTTCCAATCTTCTCACTTTGTTTTTTTTTTCTTTCAATTGGAGTAGATAGATCTATCTATCGGCCGGTTCACACTCCACCCACGTCTATTGAACAGGTTAAGAGGCTCATCCCTTGTTCCCTGTTTAGGATGTGGTTTCCGGCTTTCTCTTCCAATGTTTTCACTATTACGTAGCCCCATACACATCAGTGGCGTTACCGCCTTGCTCAGGGTGATACAATGAATATATATATATATATATATATATATATATATATATATATAAAATTGTGCTATCTCTAGCCAATTAATAGTGCGGGAATTTTAACAACAGTAACCACTTCTGCGATTTACGCATTTCTCTTCAACCATGAATTGAGTTCCCTCGGCATACACCGCGTATATATAACACGTTACAATTTCCTCCTCTCTCCTCAGCCGTCTCGGGAAAACTCTCGGACTGATTCCAAATTGGCTGAGTTTCGATCCCGGCTGGAGGAATCAAGCCGGAGTCTAGTCACGCTGATGGTCTGCCATACAACAAAACAAGCTTGTATGTAGTTGACTATATATATATATATATATATATATATATATATATATATATATAGTCATCTAGGTTATATTACAGTTAGAATACTTGATATCAGGGATAAAGCCTATAAAAATGGACACTGAAGTCAACACCCAACGGTCACATGTATTTCATGATTACACACACTCGCAATTGCTTATGAGCATGAAACAGAATGTCGCTGATGAGTGTTCTCTTCTATATCGGTTTGCTGCTGTTCAGTGAAAATTGCTATATATATAGATATATATATATAATTTACAGTTATGCATATATATATATATATTACAGTTATGCATATATATATATATATATATATATATATATATATATATATATTTTAATTCAGATACTTCAATCCAAGGGAAAAAAGCAGGAAGGTAAATTCCAAAAAACCGATCCTAATTAATATTAAAAATTTATTTTAATATTAAAAAATGATACAGGAAGAGAGCTCCATGTAATAAAATATTACAGAGCAAATATATATTAAAAAAGGATTAATTCAAAGATGTTGAATGGCCATTTCGATATGAAGATCCCCACGGGGAACGACACATCACCTCAGCAACAGAAAAAAAACTTTCAGAAACTGGAGAAAAATTAGTCTACTTTTCCTTTTTAAATAGATTGCAAAGAAATTAAAAAATAAATAATAAAATAAAATAAAATAAAATAAAATAATTTTTTTTTTTTTTTTTTTTACCTAGTGTTGTCTTTATTTAGTTTAATTTCAAATGACCTAATTTTTTTAAAAATAATTTTATTTTAAATCCTATATCTTTTTATTCCCTTTTATTAATAATTATGCCTTTTTAAGTAAAGGCCTTTTTCTAATACTTCAACGTTTTGGGGAAATTAGGTTTTTGAATTTGTCCAGCGTCTGTAATATTTAATAAAATTTTTTTTCTTTAGTTTCTTTCTTTTTCCCTCCCTTCCTTCTTTTATCTCTCTTACCACCTTTTTTTTCCGTGTTGCTTTAACTGACGTCGATTTAACACGGCTGTCTGTTAATTTTTAGTTACATTCTCCCCTTTTTTTTGCGAACCCAGACGATGTCAATTTTTTTCTTTTCTTATTTATTTGATTTTATTCTATCTTTTTCTTTTTCTTTTTCCTTTTCTTTTTCTTTCCCTTTATTTTTATTTTATTTTGTTATTTATTTTTTAATTTCTTTGCAATCTATTTAAAAAGGAAAAGTAGACTAATTTTTCTCCAGTTTCTGAAAGGTTTTTTCTGTTGCTGAGGTGATGTGTCGTTCCCCGTGGGGATCTTCATATCGAAATGGCCATTCTATATATATATATATATATATATATATATATACATAACGAGACGAGGAACCTAACACGTAAAGAGCTCAATACAATAGCAAAGCAAATAAAGTAGCTAACCGACGGACCTACCTAGGTTTCACCTAATGAATCATTAACCTAGAGCCAACTTACCCTGATGATCCATTAGGTGAAACCTAGGTAGGTATGTTGGCTCTAGGTGAGCTACTTACTTAATATACATACATATATATATATATATATATATATGTAGTTTAAATTTGATCAGAGTTTGTTTTAAATACGTCCATGGGTGAGGTTTATGTTTCAGAATTTGTTTTTATAAGTAAAAAATAATTGTCTTGAAAAGCCTTTGAATATACGAGGTCTAATCAAAAAGGAATAGCGGCCTGTTGCTATGGTAACAGAACTATAGTATACGGAGTGAAACAGCAAGACAGTGAATTCTGTAGCAAATTCACGCTAAATTATCATCTTCTTGTTTGATTTTATTTTCTAGCAGTACATAACAAGAAAGTGTGTACAGTATATTAGTCTACCCACTCGACAGAGGTTCCACCAGTGGCAATAGCTTTTGCAGCAATTTTTGACCAGCTACAACGTTTGCCATGTCCGATAAGCATCGCATTCCCAAATCTAATCACTTGCGACTTTTATCTTTTTAAAAATCGCATAAATGAAGAACAAGACTGTAGTGAACGGGGAAGCCCCCTTTTGGGTGTCGGTTCAACAAAAACCCGATTCATGGGAAGAGGTACGCCGAGTGCAACTTTCGTTTCACCAATGCGAAGAAAACGAAATTGTTTTGGTACCAACGACCTGACATGTCAGGTCTTAAACATAAAATTTAGAACTAGGGGAACTAACGAATGTAGTTCGCCTTAACACTTTTTATGGAAATACCGATGGAGCAGTGAGAGGTTTGCGACGTTTGAACTTTTATATCTGTTATGGTGCTTTATCTATAGGAATGAACTCTTCTATGTCAATAAATACTAAGCTGCGTGCCTTCCGGGGAGGCAGTCGGAAGTCTAGAGTCAGTCAAAACGCAGCGTAACTATACAGTTCGTTCGTACACTTCTAACACTCATATTTTGTATATATGTTCTGTTATTCTAATACACTGGGTTCAACCTACCTTCTTGTTTTTGTAGATTTCTTCCTGGCTCTAACAGACCACGACACTTAAACACAGAATGCGCACTGCTGACAAGCAAATCAAGACCTTGAGAGTAATCTAGACTTAGACATGAAGCAAGACACTCACCTAGCAACCACCTACATTATAACAGGACGACATCCTAATGAGCTTGCAACATTAGTGCAAGACCGTGATGATTTTTATAATGTACTCATGAATGTCCAAGCTAACTGGATCAAATAAATAATTCATACAATAAAAACATTTGAGCTATTTTTTCAATTCAAAAAAAATTTTTTTTTTAATCATTTCACCCCGAGCAAGGCGGAAACGCCACTGATGTGCAGGGGGTTACATAAATGTAAAAAGATTAATTAGAAAAGAGTGAGAAGTACAAACTAGTTAGAAAGGAACAATAGAAAGCTGAGAAAGTAGGTGCGACGACAGATACATAGGTGGAGAGAAAGGGAAGGTTAACAGAGGAGGGGAGAGAGCTAGAGTCCAGTGGTTAGTAGATGAGTATTGAATTTGCATTTAAATTTCTGGAGGTTGTAGCCGTCAGGAAAGCAAGAATACGGGAGCGAGTTCCACAGGCGGGAAGTGCGACAGAGGATGCCAGACAAAAAAGTTTACATAGAATTAAATCAATGGCTGAGAAAAACGACATTGAGATATGAAAACTGGATATTTGACTATTCATTACAGTTTATCCTATCCTGCCTAATGGGTGAGTGTATGTGTTTTGAATGCAATGCTACATGGCAAGATCAGACAGTGCCATTGGTGTATGGCCAAAATCGAAATGCAGTGTAACTTGACAGTTTGGACGGACATTTCTATCTACAGACTAATAACACTCATATTTTGTATATATGTTCTGTTATTCTAATACACTGGTTCAACCTACCTTCTTGTTTTTGTAGATTTCTTCCTGGCCCTAATAGGCCACAACAATCTTATCAAAGAAATACGAAGGAAATGTTGTTGGTTCGAATATGCATGGCATGGGGGGTCTTGGTCGTGAAGGGTAGAAATGATCGTACTTAAGAAATAGCAACTGGAGTTTCTCCAGTATTATATATATATTACGAAATTAACGAAGATTAACGAAACTGGTTATAAACAACCGACAATTTGAAATGATTTGTTTGAACATTATTTTTGATCGATACTCTTATTTAAGTAGAGTCTGTTTATAATCAAACAGTATTATATATTTATTTCTACCGGCCTGATTATTTACGATAATCATCATGTTACGGAAATTACCGAATATTAACGAATCTTGGTTATGAACAACCGACAATTTGAACTTATTTGTTTGAACATTATTTTTGATCGATACTCGTATTTAAGTAGATATTCTGTTTACAATCAAACAGTATTGTATATTTATTTATACCGGCCTGATTATTTACGATAATCATCATGTTACGGAAATTAACGAAGATTAACGAAACTTGGTTATAAACAACCGACAATTTGAAATGATTTGTTTGAACATTATTTTTGATCGATACTCGTATTTAAGTAGATATTCTGTTTACAATCAAACAGTATTATATATTTATTTCTACCGGCCTGATTATTTACGATAATCATCATGTTACGGAAATTAACGAAGATTAACGAAACTGGTTATAAACAACCGACAATTTGAAATGATTTGTTTGAACATTATTTTTGATCGATACTCGTATTTAAGTAGATATTCTGTTTACAATCAAACAGTATTGTATATTTATTTATACCGGCCTGATTATTTACGATAATCATCATGTTACGGAAATTAACGAAGATTAACGAAACTTGGTTATAAACAACCGACAATTTGAAATGATTTGTTTGAACATTATTTTTGATCGATACTCGTATTTAAGTAGATATTATGTTTACAATCAAACAGTATTGTATATTTATTTATACCGGCCTGATTATTTACGATAATCTTCATGTTACGGAAATTAACGAAGATTAACGAAACTTGGTTATAAACAACCGACAATTTGAACTTATTTGTTTGAACATTATTTTTGATCGATACTCGTATTTAAGTAGATATTCTGTTTACAATCAAACAGTATTGTATATTTATTTATACCGGCCTGATTATTTACGATAATCTTCATGTTACGGAAATTAACGAAGATTAACGAAACTTGGTTATAAACAACCGACAATTTGAAATGATTTGTTTGAACATTATTTTTGATCGATACTCGTATTTAAGTAGATATTCTGTTTACAATCAAACAGTATTGTATATTTATTTATACCGGCCTGATTATTTACGATAATCATCATGTTACGGAAATTAACGAAGATTAACGAAACTTGGTTATAAACAACCGACAATTTGAAATGATTTGTTTGAACATTATTTTTGATCGATACTCGTATTTAAGTAGATATTCTGTTTACAATCAAACAGTATTGTATATTTATTTATACCGGCCTGATTATTTACGATAATCTTCATGTTACGGAAATTAACGAAGATTAACGAAACTTGGTTATAAACAACCGACAATTTGAAATGATTTGTTTGAACATTATTTTTGATCGATACTCGTATTTAAGTAGATATTCTGTTTACAATCAAACAGTATTGTATATTTATTTCTACCGGCCTGATTATTTACGATAATCATCATGTTACGGAAATTAACGAAGATTAACGAAACTTGGTTATAAACAACCGACAATTTAAAATGATTTGTTTGAACATTATTTTTGATCGATACTCGTATTTAAGTAGATATTCTGTTTACAATCAAACAGTATTGTATATTTATTTATACCGGCCTGATTATTTACGATAATCATCATGTTACGGAAATTAACGAAGATTAACGAAACTTGGTTATAAACAACCGACAATTTAAAATGATTTGTTTGAACATTATTTTTGATCGATACTCGTATTTAAGTAGATATTCTGTTTATAATCAAACAGATAAGAAGATATTTCTCTAAAAATTGGAGAATACATTTATTTTTGTCGGTAAAAGTATCCGAAGTGATCAAATTGGAATATACAGATTTAAAGATACAATGAGTGCAAATTATTTTTGTTGGGAGAAGTAAGAGGATTTATCAAAGCTAGTTACCTAAGTGTAGTCAAAATATTATCAGTGGGTTTGGACGATTTGTAACCCTAAGTCAAAATTCGGCCTTAAGAATTTCCTGTTTACTGACTAACAGGACGGCTGGTAGAGACAGACAAATAATAGCAGAGAGTGAGTTTTCTCCCCTTCCACTGTAAGAGCGGAAGATGCACACGAAATGGTTAAATGATATTACTGACATGTCGAGATGGTAAGTCATATATAGGAAGTGCGAAATCCCCGTTCCCACCTTCAGCACCTCGGTTTTGTGTCTTTCTAAGGTGGGAAGTGCGTGAAAAGAAGCTGTTGGAGTAGAAATTGCGGTTACATTTTATCGGTTTCACTGTAAAAGGGTGAAAGTATTTATAGAAGAGACACAGGGAAGCCACGTCCTGTCAGGTGAAAGAGCGACTGCATGCAAGCTGCCAAGTCGGCATCGATCACATTGCAGATTCTCAGTTGTATTTTGTCAAGAACCACCGAGGAGAATAGGAGGAGCACCCGGCCAGATGTGGCAGCAATATTCAATACACTGGGGATGGTAGATTTATATATGTGCAGGATGGAATCAGGTGGGAAAAACTTCCTGGCCCTGCACAGTGAACCGACCTTGGTAGCGGATTTAGCAATGGATTCGATATAGTCATTCCACTTGAGGTCCGCTGAGAGTGTGAAGCCAAGGAGGCGTAGTGTTTTACTCTCAGGGAGGCTAGCATGTTCCATGCTAATGAGAGGTAGGAGCGATTGTCTATGATGGTTAATTGATAGCAGCTTCGTTTTGGAAGCTTTAAAATTTACGAGCTATTTCTTACCCCAGTCCACCACGGGTTGGAGGTCCTTCTCAATCTCGGCAGCGAGGTTCGCTTTGTCAACCTCAGGTTCGTTACACAATAACAATCGAGTTAGAATCTTTCGTAAGAATATTATCTTCACTAGAATCTCGAATAGACTTTAGCTATTACTACGTGACACACAACATACCGAACTGCAATTTACATTTGTACAGATAATGACAGTTCTCACGATGAGAAAATTGATTTTGTTGAAGGAATTTGCATCTGATTAAAACTGTACAGTATATAAAATTGAACGTTTTTCCTTAAATCGATGGCCACATGATTAATGAATTTAACAATCTCAAAATGACTTTCTATAACTCAAAAATTAAAGAAATAACCCTCTTTTAACATTTTAGTAACCATTGGGAAACATTTTAAAATAATTTACGCCTGAATTTCAGGGATGACGAGTTATTATTTATACTATTATTTACAATGGCGATAAAATGAATTATCTGAAAATGACTTTTTATGAATCTAAAAACTTAAAGAAACAATTCTATCTTAACTTTTCAGAAACCATGAGGAAACATTTTAAATAAATTATGTCTGAATTTCATGCTAGACGAGTTATTATTAACACTATTATTTACAATGGCGACTTGATTAATAAAATTACTTATCCGAAAATGACTTTCTATGGCACTAACTTTAGTAACCATTCCGAAACATTAAAAAATATATTATCTCTGAATTTTTGGGATGCCGTGCTATAATTATTTACACTATTTATCATCGGATTATGTCCTCATAATTATCACAGCGTTCCGGCCGTTCTGTTCTCTAGCCTTCCTTAGGTGTATACGATCTGTTTATCCTACAGTGAATTCTGAACTGAACACTTTATTCATTCTACAGGAACAGACTGTTCTCGACTCACTGCTCATGTCCACATACATCGTATTGTTCTTATTTATAATACAGCACAATCATTCACTGGGTTTTCACTAAGTCCAGGTCCAAGCCCAACCCAGGGATTGAACTCCCAACCACGATGTCACCATTTTCACAAACTACATCATTGACTCGTTGGGTGATCAATATACACATGAGAAAGGCCAAAGTCAAAAACGGCCGAAATTAAACATAACAATAAAAATAATAATAATAGTCGAAATATAATTGTTTAAATACTTTTACGTGTGCGTTGTTAATACTTATACGAGTGCTTAGTGGTGCAGTGATTTAGGCTCGGAACGGGAGAACCGAGTTCAAAATCCAGTTGAACTGGTTGCATTCAGTTACGCACAAATACCATTGGGAAAAGTATTAATCTGTCTTTTCCCTCCAGCCATCGGTTAAAAAGCAGAACAGATTGGGTTCTATAGCCTTGGTTGGCAACCAGTCTACAGCAGAAAGTTGTGGCAATCTACTACGGGAAAATGTTCTTCCCAGTTAGTCATGTCACGAAAGAGTCATGATCGCCCAAGTATATATCTCGTATGGTACTTAACTGACTGAAGTACTTTTAAGAAATGTTTTATTTCATCCCAGATAAGCATTTGACTTTCATTAATATTATTGGTGCAAGAAAAAGATTTTGATACAAAATGTGCTTACATATTGGGTTAAAATACAATTGCTGATTTTATTAATTCATAATGCTTTTCGTCGTAAATTCTGCACCGCTCTCCTCGTCCTAGTGTAGTACGTTTTGTAACTTTGCTGCAATTCGAAGAATATGTCGAATGAAACGCAATTTTAAATTTAAAGAGAATAAAATCAGTAAAAACGATAAATATAAATCTCTCAAATATTTTTTTAAAAATTTTATTGACGTTTCTTAAAATTAGGGAAATTATCTCCTCAAAAGATTGTACATTTGAAAAAATCTGCATATATATATATGTGGTTTCCGGCTTTCTCTTTTCCAATTTTTTCACTTTTCCTTTTTGTTTATTTTTTTTTTTTAATTGGAGTAGATAGACTGAACTATCGCTCGGTTCACACTCCACCCACGTCTATTGAACAAGTTAAGAGGCTCATCTCTTGTTCCGTGTTTAGGATGTGGTTTCCGGCTTTCTCTTCTCCAATCTTCTCACTCTTACATAGCCCCCTGCACACCAGTGGCCTTACCGCCTTGCCCGGGGTGATATGATTAAAATATATATATATATATATATATATATATATATATATATATATATATATTGTGATGGTTGTTGCAATGGTTTCTAAAAGCATAGTATCACTACACAAAAATCTTCGCGTTTCGGAGCTACGTGTGCCCCTCATCTGGTGATGAGTTGAAATGAAAAATAAATGGTGAAAACAATTTATTTTTGGCAATATAAAGCTCTATGTTGTATTGAGCACTCTTTATAAAAGTAAATGCATGAACAGTGGGTTTAAAACCTACGTGTTCTATAACTGCCTTAAAACTATATATATATAACGTACAATATTTCGTATTTAAGTGAGGTGAATTCAAATAGAGACGAACTAATAAAAAAAACAGCTGAATGTTAAATTCATTTATTTAATTTAACAGAGTAGTAGAACAACTGTTGTATCTTTGGGGTCAGACGGGCATCTTTATTTGTGCAGCGAAATACGTATTACCCAGGAAATTGTAGAATATCTAAAAAAATTTTCTAGAGTATATATATATATATATATATATATATATTAATCATGTGTAAAAGGAAAGGTTTTCAATTCAGTATAACAGATCAATAATATATGTTAATAAAATACTGTGAGTTTCATGCATTACACCAATGTTCAGGTGGTTATCATAAGCTACCGGCTTGCTAGTATCATATATATATATATATATATACGCATCGCTCATTCAATAATGAATTAGAGCACACTAGCTATTGGGCGTGTTTATACGCGCTAAAAAGCCTGCCTTCTTCTACTGGACGCTCGTGGCCTAGGGGTAGAATCGTCGACTGACGCCGATTCTGTTTCAATCCTGGGTTAGGAAGCGGACGGACTCTAAGCCGTACTGATGAGCTGTGATACAGCGAAACAGATCTGACTGCGGATGACTATAATATATATATATATATATATATATATATATATATATATTATCCATTTTTAAACGAGTCATTTTGCTACCCAGTATTCTACCATGAGTGTTGTCTTCAAGCGACTTTTCATAACTGATTTTACTGTTTACCGTTTTTCTTTTTAAGAACGCTCTTGTAAACGTGTTTTATTTGAACGTTCACGTGGCAGGGAATTTATGAACGCGCTATTA
The DNA here is from genome assembly GCA_037127315.1 of Ascarosepion bandense. Classification (NCBI taxonomy): domain Eukaryota; kingdom Metazoa; phylum Mollusca; class Cephalopoda; order Sepiida; family Sepiidae; genus Ascarosepion; species Ascarosepion bandense. The sequence goes on from JBBBDQ010000967.1 coordinate 1,018,673, forward strand.
ATAAATTAAGTGGTAACGGATGTGCGTTGTGGTACAGTGGATATCGGCTCGGAACGAGAAACCGAGGAGCTGAGTTCGAATTCCAATTCAATCCATTGCATTCATATACGCACAAATACCCTTGGGAAAGGTGTTAATCCCTCTCTTCCCTCCAGTTATGGGTTAAATAGCAGGTCAGATTGGGTTCTATATCCTTGGTCGGCAACCAGTCTACCGCAGAAAGCAATGGCAACCTACTGCGGGATAATCTTCTGCCCAGTCAGTCATGTCTCGAAACATACATGATCGCCCAAGCGTGTTCCATGAAAATGTTTATGTTATTATTAAGAGAAAAAATCAAAGTAATTCTTAATTCTTTTTACAATGTTTTAATCCTTTCTAACTCGTTCGAAATTTTAGTAATTTTTTATTTTTATTTTCGTTAATGAAGATCCAAATCGTTGCCAGAGTTTACAATGGAAAACCTAATATTGCATAACTCACTTTTTTTCAGTGACAAACACATTAATTTGAAAATTCTTCCAAAAATCAAATGATTGTCAAATTTTAATGAAACTTTCAGGATATATTTACAAATGAATGAAATTATTTTTAAAATCATTATTTCTAAAGATATTTTGGTAAAAATATATTTTTTAACATCCGTTACCCACTTCCAACTAAATTCATGAAATTTTAAGAAATTAAATTCTCTAGGCAAAAATGGTTTTATTACCTAAACGCAGTACTCATTGAGGAATAAAATAATGTATTTTTAAAACAATTTAGCCACTTTTATAGAAAATTTTCTCCGAATAGTAAAATAAAAAATGCAATAAAACTATGACATTATTTAATTCCCAGAGAGTAAAATACTACGCCTCCTTGGCCTTACACTCTCGGCGGACCTCAAATGGAATGACTATATTGAATCCATTGCCAAATCTGCTGCTATGAAAGTCGGCTCCCTGTGCAGGGCCCGGAAATTTTTCCCACCTGAATCTATTCTGCACATATACAAATCTACCATCCGCCCGTGTATTGAATATTGCTGCCATATCTGGTCGGGTGCCCCTGCTGCTCTCCTTGGGCTTCTTGACAAAATACAAAGGAGGATCTGTAACGTGGTTGATACTGACTTGGCAGACCGGCTGCAGCCACCCTCACACCGGCGTGATGTGGCTTTCCTGTGCCTCTTCTACAAGTACTTTCATGGCTTCTGCTCCGATGAGCTTAGATCACTGGTGCCGCCTAAGCACGAATTTACACGAGATACTAGATTAGCAACTAGGTCCCACCCTTTTACAGTTAAACAAATAAGATGTAACCGTAAATTCTACTCCAACAGCTTCTTTTCTCGCGCTTCCCGCCTGTGTAACTCCCTTCCACAACTCTGCTTTCCCGACAGTTACAATCTCCAGGTGTTTAAATGCAGGGTCAATAGACACCTCCTATCACACTAACTCCCAACTATTCTCACAACACTCTCATCTACCCAACCCTCATTCTCGGTATCCTTACCCGCCTATCACCCACCCTCTGTCATTTCCTATATTTAATCAGCCTTTCTCCACTCTACGTAGCCCCATGCACAGTAGTGGCAGTGACATTCCTTGCTCGGGGTGAAACGCTCATAAAAAAAAAAAAAGGATAAGTTTTTATTGCTTTCAATAATGTCAGACATTATATTCTGAAGAAAAAAGTTCTATTAATAATGAAATTTTAAAATAAATGTTTTCATTTTTTTTTTAATTATAATAATTTATAAAGTTTCGAAACTATTTTAAAACTATTTCCAAGATTTGTAGATGTTAGGCTGGCAGATTATTTGTTTAAGACTATTTATTAATCGAAAATTGAAAATTTAATAAAAATCATCTAGCGATCGAAATTTTAAAATATTTTTCATTTTTTTTTTTTTTTGTGTATTTGAATTTCTTTTTGTATGGTAATTTCTATGTGTACATTAAAAGGTCATGTGTGTCAGGATTTCTTCACCCTTACCGGAAAAAAGTTGCACAATTATATCACTTAAGATCGTCATACACTTACCTTATCTAACATTTGTCAACACATTTCAATTATAGTGGGAAATTTAGAAACGTCAACTCTGAGTTCAAAAATAGTTTTATCCTAAATTTCATGCTATAAATAAGTAATAATTGTGTAAATCAGATTAATTTAACATTAAATTTGCTAATTTTCCAAAAATAATGTGTCACAGATATATATTTTATTTTGCAAGATTTTTAAATCTGAAAATTAAATTTGTTTACAAATCTGTCGATCTCACAAAAATGGACGAAAAATTCAAGAATTAAAAAAAGAGCACATTTCATATTCCAATCAATATTTCTGTTTGAAATAAACCAGAATAAATTGTTTACTGGAAATAGTAAATTTAAATATTTAGCTTTCAATGAAAACTAAAATAAAAAATTCAAGAGACATTTTATTTTAAAAAATTCAATTTAAAGGTAGTTATCGAAAATGGGTGGAAATTAATGTGGATAAATTTGTCACTTAACTGCCGTCTTTGAAGAATCTTAAGGGGATTATGCCTTTGTAATATTATGCCGTCACAATAATACCTTCACGAAACTGCGGCATAACGCTGCTCATTTAAGTGACAAATTTCTCTACATTATATATATATATATATATATATATATATATATATATATATGAGATATCGCACATTAAGTTTTGGAGTTAATAAAATTGTGCCCTATGTGCAGGAAAATCCGAGTCAGGAATTTTGGAGAGTGAATTGAAAATCTTATTACGGATTTAAAATACTTCAATTTTAATAATTATGGTCGGTAGTGCATATGTATACCCACGAAGCTATGTATCTATATGTTTATATATATATCAGTCCGTTCACATATATCTCTCTCGACCACCACATTTTGTAGAGTGAAAAAATTGAACTATTAATTAAAATTCTTGCCGTACTTTCCTTATATATATATATATATATATATATATATGGGGGAGTAGTGGGTGTAGGTGTCTGTGTGTGTCAATGTCTGCCTATAAATATAAAAAACTACTTAGATATATTCGTTCATATATATATTTATAAATGTATGTGTGTATGGATGGATGGATGGATGTGTGTGGTGGTGTTTGTGTTTGTCAGTGTCTGTAAATATAAGATAACTACTTAGATATATTCGTTCATATATATATATATATATGTGTGTGTGTGTGTGTGTGTGTGTGCGTTTGTGTGTGTGTGTGTTTGTGTATGTGTGAGTGTGTGCGTGTGTGTTTGTATGTTTGTGTGTCTATCTGTGTCAGTGTCTGTCTCTTAAATATAGGAAAATTAAACAGATAGGTAGATATATTCGATCATTTTTTATTTCAATTGGAGTAGATAGATCTATCTATCGCCCGGTTCAAACTCCACCCATGTCTATTGAACAGGTTAAGAGGCTCACCCCTTGTTCCCTGTTTGGGATATGGTTTCCGGCTTTCTCTTTTCCAATCTTCTCACTTTTTTTTTATTTAATTGGAGTAGATAACTCTATCTATCGCCCGGTTCACACTCCACCCACGTCTATTGAACAGGTCAAGAGGCTCATCCCTTGTTCCCTGTTTAGGATGTGGTTTCGGCTTTCTCTTTTCCAATCTTTTCACTATTATGTAGCCCCCTGCACATCAGTGGCGATACCGCCTTGCTCGGGGTGATACGATTAAAAAAAAATATATATTTATATATGTGTGTGTCTGCGTGCTTTTGTGTCTGCCAATAAATATAGGAAAACTACTTCGTTCGATAATTTTGTTCATATATATATATATATATATATATATATATATATATGTGTGTGTGTGTGTGTGTAGAAAGTGCAGAACAGAAATTCGGTGAATTTTTCTTACTTGCTCATTCTCTTCAACATCATAATTCAGACAAAAAAAAAAATCTCAATAATAATAATGATAATAACAAAAACTTTTGCGTTAAAAACAGTTAACATAAGAAAATTATAGATATATATGTGTGTGTGTATGTGTGTGTGTGTGTCTGTATTATATAATTTTCTTAAATTAATATATATATATATATATATATATATATATATTAAAAAAGGATTAATTCAAAGATGTTGAATGGCCATTTCGATATGAAGATCCCCACGGGGGACGACACATCACCTCAGCAACAGAAAAAACCTTTCAGAAACTGGAGCTATATATATATATATATATATATATAGGTCATGGACATAACGATAAAATGATTAAAAGGTTGTGAGTGAGCATTGAACCATCTCTTAATTGCTGTTGTTCCCAGGTCTCCCCCGACCCGGAGTGGTAACACCTGTTAGGATCCCAACTATGGGCAAATAGTTAACCCCCAAACTGAGGTCAGAACAATATGAAAGTATAAAAATAGACTTTTATGGAATATATACATACAAATAGACTTTTATCTAAAAATATACATTTTCGAAGAAAAAATATTGCCAAAAATACATTTTTCAAGGAAAATTATGACCAGCAATACGTTTTTGAATACAAAACTAGAAGACATATATATATATATATATATATATACTACCGGCCATAATTATTAGACTACACCAATTTTTTTAAAAAGAAATTAAGTATTTCATAATATTTTTAGTATTTATTGCCAAGCGAAAATAAAATGGTTCTTTTGTTATTATTTTGCAAAATGTTACAAGGCAAGGAAGCAAAGATGAACTCGGCCAAATCACACTAAATTTTCTTCATTCTTTCATTGATGAAACTGCAATATAGGTAATTATTAAATTCATTTGATGCAAATTTATTTGATGAAAATTATCCAAAATGGAATTTTTTTATGTTATAATGTCATGCTCATGCACGTATTTAAGCGTGAAAAAATTGTTCTTTTCACAAACATTTAAAAACACTGCTACACCCGTAGGAAAGTTATTAATCCGTCTCTTCCTTCCAGCTATTAGTCAAATAACGGGACAGATTGGGTTCTATAGCCTTGGTTGGCAACCAGTCTACCGCAGAAAGCAATGGCAACCTACTGCGGGATCATCTTCTGTCCAGTCAGTCATGTCTCTTTCGAGACATGATCGCCCAACCGTATTTCACGTATGGCACTTAACTAACTGACAACATAATAGTTAAAAACATGGTTAAGTCTTCTACTGGGCATAAAGTGGGGGATCAGTTTTATATTCTTTTGAAGTAATAGACTGATCCCCCACTTATTAATACGAATTAATATAATTCTTCTCTTCCCCCTCTAGCTATGAGTCAAATAACAGGACAGATTGGGTTCTATAGCCATGGTTGGCAGCCAGTCTACCGCAGAAAGCAATGGCAACCTACTGCGGGATAATCTTCTGCCCAGTCAGTCATGTCTGGGGGATAATCTTCTACTCAGTCACTTAACTGACTGACTGACTGACTGACAGTATTTATGGCTGATTCTATTAATAATATAAAAAAATAATGATCGATAATACAACTATCCTACACCAAGAAAAAAACAAAAGCAAACTACAGATTCTCGAGGCAATATTCATTAAAACACTTAAGCTGTCAATTAATAGAATCAGCTATCAATACTGTAGTCAGTCAGTTAAGTGCCATACGTGATACACGCTTGGGCGATCATGTCTCAAAAGAGACATGACTGACTGGGCAGAAGATTATCCCGCAGTAGGTTGCCATTCTGTGCTGGACTGGTTGCCGACCAAGGCTATAGAACCCAATCTGTCCTGCTATTTAACCCATAACTGGAAGGAAGAGACAGATTAATACCTTTCCAAGGGTATTTACGCGTAAGTGAATACAATGGATTCAACTGGAATTCGAACTCGTCTCCCCGGTTTCTCGTTCGGAGCCGTTATCCACTGTACCACAACGCACAATGTTCTAAGAAGTTTGTAAAAAGAAAAGTTTTTTCATGCTTTAACCCGTGCATGACCATAATATTACAACAGATAAAAAAATTCCATTTTGGATAATTTTCATGTTCTAATGAACGCTAGCAATTTGTCAAATTTATATTTGAAGCAAGAAAAATGTACAGTAAAATTTAGCAACACAGTTTTTCCGGTTACATTTGTAACCATAATTCACACCCCTGAAGATGATCTCGGAAAGAGGTTGAAAGTACTTGGGTACCTTAAGAAATGAATGAAAATAACATGTCAACGTTATATATATATATATATATATATATATATATATATATAGTGACATAAATTAATATATATACATACCATGATGGTGTAAATATATATAGTATTATTATTCAGGTGCTAATACAAGAGTATTATATGCATATTAATAAATATACATATTATCTTCCGAATGTAGCACGAGTTTT
>JBBBDQ010000967.1:1030000-1060000 GCA_037127315.1 Ascarosepion bandense
TGATAAAAAATGGAACAAAGCAACACATTGAAAGAATCCCTGGAAACCCCCGCCTAAGAGAAATACAAAAAATTGCCTTAAGTACAACCGACACACTAAGAAAAATTCAGTCCATGTAACGCTAGCGATGTTATGGTAGATAGAAAAACAAATCAAATGGAGCCATAACAACACACCACTACATGCTTTAGATCTTTCTACAGACTTGGTAGGTAGTGCGACCATAGCAGAAAACGAAATATGACAACATAATAATAATAAAATTAGTCAAGAAAGACGAAAACAGAAATAAATAAATATTCAATCATGAAAATGAATAAGCTGTAAATACAAACAAGATTTACATTTCGTAGATTCTGCAGAAAACCAAAATAGAACCGAAGAACTAACAGTTGCAGCAAAGAATATGCAAAAGAGAGCCAAAGATAGAACTCTTGGACAGATGAAACAACGCTCGAAAGACAAACCTCTTTATGGTCAATATCCAAAACGTGCAGAGATCAAAATATGATGAAAATGTTACAATAGAATTAATCCTTCAACCACGGCAGTAGTTGAATATATTCTTAAGTGCGACATTGAGTGCATCTAGGCAACTTTCAAGCTTCACCTCTAATTCAGTTCTCAACCAAATTTCAAACAGTTTACAGAGTTAGATAGGACATCTCCTTAGCTACATTTTAAAATATCATTTTTGAATTTTGGTTCAGTAGAAAAAAAGTTACATCAAAATATGTGAAGTCCAAAAAAGGAGACTAACTACATAAATGAGTAACCAACACTTCTAATAATAAATCATATGCTTTATAACTTTTTTCTGCTTAATATTTTTATAATAGAAAATGAAATGTAGCCATAACAACACACCAAGGCTTGCCTTAGATCTTTCTGCCGACTTGGTAGGTAGTGTGACCATAGCAGAAATCGAATTATGATGAAAATGATGATGATAATAATAATAACACATTGAAAGAATCTCTGAAAATCCCAGCTTAAGAGAAATAAAAAAATTGTCTTGATAAATACAAACCACACACTGTGAAGAACTTTTCCCCTGTAACGCTAGAGATGTTATGGGAGATAGAAAAACAAATCATGAAATGTAGCCATAACAACGCAACAAGACTTGCCTTAGGTTTTTCTGCAGACTTGATAGGTAGTGTGACCATAGTAGAAATCAAATTATGATGAAAATAAAATAATAATAATAATAATAATAATAATAATAATAATAATAATAATAATAAACTTGTCTATTAATTGATATGGCTTGTCCAGCGGATTGTAACATAGCAACCAAGGAATTTGAAAAACTGTCAAAATATAAAGACCTGGAAATTGAAATAGAAAAAATGTGGAAATTGAAAACAAGAGTTGTGCCAGTGATAGTAGGTGCACTTGGAACGACAACAAATGGAACAAAACAACGCATTGAAAGAATCTTTGGAAACCCCAGCTTAAGAGATATACAAAAAATTCTCACTAAGGAGAACTTTGTCTATGTAACGCTAAGGATATTAGGGGAGATATAAAAACATGAAATGGAGTCATAACAACACACCACGACCTGCCTTAGGTCTTCCCGCAGAGTTGGTAGGTAGTGCGACCATAGCAGAAATAGAAATATGATGAAAAATGACATAATAATAATAATAATAATAAGGCATGAAATGGAGTCATAACAACACACCACTAACTGTCTTAGGTCTTCCTGCAGACTTCGTAGGTAGTGCGACCATAGTAGAAATCGCTTTACAATAAAAAATGAAATAATGATAATAATAATTTTGTTGACCCCAGATGCAGATTCTGAACATCCTCAAAGAATTCCGCCTATTGTATCAGACATGACAGGGTACGCTCATATTGGCAATGAGAAAGTTATAAATTTCATGAGAATAAAATTGATAGAAACTGCTACGAAAACCACCCTGATACGGTTCCAGACAGAAGAGATGTAAAATATTTATGATATTTTACGACATACAAATATAGAACAAAGCTAATCGCCAGACATCGCAATCAAAACCACAAAAACCAAATCCTCTTAGTTGACCCGGCAGACTGTAATATATATTTAAGGAACTTTTAAAAAAATCTATCATTTTTTTAATCCTTTCACCCCAAGCAAGGCGGTACTGCCACTGATGCGCAGGGGGCTACATAAGAGAGTGAAGGTTTAGATAAGAGGAAGTGAAGAGAAAGACGAAAATTTACAGGGATTGTCCAAGAATGAGCAAGTGTTGGAAGTCTTCTTCTGTAGTTCCTATATTTAAGAACACTGGAGAACCCTCGGACCCCGCAAATTACCGCCCTATCAGCCTTCTTCCGATCTTTGGCAAAGTGTTCGAAGCCATTATCAACGCCGAGGTGGTTCAGCATCTCACAGCCCACAGGCTCATCTCGGACAAACAGTATGGCTTCCGCTTCACCAGGTCTACTGCTGATATGATAAAGACCATCACCGAGTACATATACCAGGCTCTCGACAAGAATGGTGAAGCCCGAACCGTTGCCTTGGATATCTCTAAAGCGTTCGACAGAGACTGGCATGCTGGCCTTCTACGGAAACTGCGAAGCTATGGTATAACTGGACTTTTCTTGGACCTAATCCAGTCATTCCTCTCTAACCGCACATTGAAGGTGGTATTAAACAGACATGCCTCCCAGAACTACCCTACAAGCGCGGGTGTCCCTCAAGGCTCTATCCTAGGTCCTACGCTCTTTCTGATCTACATCAATGATCTTCCTGTTGCTATAACATCCCAAGTAGGCATGTACGCTGATGACACCACTGTTTACTCTCGCCTCGATCAATGATCTGGTGTGGGCGACAAGGCGAACCTCGCTGCCGAGCTTGAAAAGGACCTCCAATCTGTGGTAGATTGGGGTAAGAAATGGCTCGTAAAATTCAATTCTTCCAAAACGAATCTGCTATCAATTAACCACCAAAGACAACCGCACCTACTTCTCATTACCATGTAACAGGCTTGCCTCCCAGAGAGTAAAACACTACGCCTGCTTGGCCTGACACTCTCAGCGGATCTCAAGTGGAATGACTACATCGAATCCATTGCTATATCCGCTGCTATGAAAGTCGGTTCTCTGTGCAGGTCCAGGAAGTTCTTTCCGTCTGAATCTATCCTGCACATATATAAATTTACCATCCGCCCGTGTATTGAATACTGCTGCCATATCTGGTCGGGTGCTCCTGCTATTCTCCTCAGGCTTCTTGACAAAATACAACGGAGAATCTGTAATGTGATCGATACCGACTTGGCTGACCGCCTGCAGTCACTCTCTCACCGGCGTTACGTGGCTTCCCTGAGCCTCTTTTATAAATACTTTCACGGCATCTGCTCCGATGAACTTAGATCTCTGGTGCACCCTAGGCACGAATTTACACGAGGTACTAGATTAGCAACTAGGTCTCATCCTTTTACAGTGAAACCGATAAAAAGATAACCGCAATTTCTACTCCAACAGCTTCTTTTCTCGCACTTCCCGCCTGTGGAATTCCCTTCCGCATACTTGCTTTCCCGACAGCTACAATCTCCAGGAGTTTAAATGTAAGGTCAATAGACACCTCCTAACACACTAACTCGCACCCATTCTCTCAAACACTCTTCCTATGTACCTCCTTACTCGTCTATCACCCTCTTTCTGACATTTCCTATACCCAATCAGTCTATGTCACCCCTTGTGCTATAGTGGCAGTGGAATGCCTTGCTTGGGGTGAAATGATTAAAAAAAAAGAGAAGGATGGGAACACAGGTGTGAAGATAATTGTGTAGCTAGGGAGAAAGGAAAAGAACAAGATATACAGGGTGATGTAGAAAGAACTAAAGTCAAGTGGTTAAGAGGTGAGTATTGACATTGCATTTAAATTTCTGGAGGTTGTAGCCGTCAGGAAAGTAAGAATATGGAAGGGAGTTCCACAGGTGGGAAGTGCAAGAGAAGAAGCTGATGGAGTAGAATTCTCGTCTGCATTTGATTGATCTGTGAATGGGTGAGACCCAGTTGCCAGTATTGTTGCACGAGTAAATGTAACAGTCTCATTTACTCTAATAGTTTCTTTTCTCTCACTGCCCGTTTGTAGAACTCATTTGCATTTACATGCTTCCCTGACAGTTACAATCTCCAAAAGTTTAAATGCAACGTCAACTGCCATCTTTTATGGACTTGATTTTCGTACATCTTTTAAATTGGTTATCCCCTGTACTTTTATTTATCGTTTCACCTCAAGTAAAACCGTGTACCGCCAGTGATGCGCTGGGAGTTATATACGATAGGATGAGAGTGAAGAGAAAAAAACCAGTTACAGAGGTTATCAGAGAAAGGGCAAGAGAAGGATGGGAACACAGGTTTGAAGACAGTTGCGAAGGCAGATAGAAAGGAAAGAACAAGATACACGGGGTAATTAAGAAAGGACAAGGGAAGGATGGGAACACAGGTTTGAAGACAGTTGCGAAGGCAGAGAGAAAGGAAAGAACAAGATACACGGGGTAATTAAGAAAGGACAAGGGAAGGATGGGAACACAGGTTTGAAGACAGTTGCGAAGGCAGAGAGAAAGGAAAGAACAAGATACACGTGGTAATTAAGAAAGGACAAGGGAAGGATGGGAACACAGGTTTGAAGACAGTTGCGAAGGCAGAGAGAAAGAAAGAACAAGATACAAGGGGTAATTAAGAAAGGACAAGGGAAGGATGGGAACACAGGTTTGAAGACAGTTGCGAAGGCAGAGAGAAAGGAAAGAACAAGATACACGGGGTAATTAAGAAAGGACAAGGGAAGGATGGGAACACAGGTTTGAAGACAGTTGCGAAGGCAGAGAGAAAGGAAAGAACAAGATACACGGGGTAATGAAGAAAGGGCAAGGGAAGGATGGGAACACAGGTTTGAAGACAGTTGCGAAGGCAGAGAGAAAGGAAAGAACAAGATACACGGGGTAATTAAGAAAGGACAAGGGAAGGATGGGAACACAGGTTTGAAGACAGTTGCGAAGGCAGAGAGAAAGGAAAGAACAAGATACACTGGTTAATTAAGAAAGGACAAGGGAAGGATGGGAACACAGGTTTGAAGACAGTTGCGAAGGCAGAGAGAAAGGAAAGAACAAGATACACGGGGTAATTAAGAAAGGACAAGGGAAGGATGGGAACACAGGTTTGAAGACAGTTGCGAAGGCAGAGAGAAAGGAAAGAACAAGATACACGGGGTAATTAAGGAAGGACAAGGGAAGGATGGGAACACAGGTTTGAAGACAGTTGCGAAGGCAGAGAGAAAGGAAAGAACAAGATACACGGGGTAATTAAGGAAGGACAAGGGAAGGATGGGAACACAGGTTTGAAGACAGTTGCGAAGGCAGAGAGAAAGGAAAGAACAAGATACACGGGGTAATTAAGGAAGGACAAGGGAAGGATGGGAACACAGGTTTGAAGACAGTTGCGAAGGCAGAGAGAAAGGAAAGAACAAGATACACGGGGTAATTAAGGAAGGACAAGGGAAGGATGGGAACACAGGTTTGAAGACAGTTGCGAAGGCAGGGAGAAAGGAAAGAACAAGATACACGGGGTAATTAAGAAAGGACAAGGGAAGGATGGGAACACAGGTTTGAAGACAGTTGCGAAGGCAGAGAGAAAGGAAAGAACAAGATACACGGGGTAATTAAGAAAGGACAAGGGAAGGATGGGAACACAGGTTTGAAGACAGTTGCGAAGGCAGAGAGAAAGGAAAGAACAAGATACACGGGGTAATTAAGAAAGGACAAGGGAAGGATGGGAACACAGGTTTGAAGACAGTTGCGAAGGCAGAGAGAAAGGAAAGAACAAGATACACGGGGTAATTAAGAAAGGACAAGGGAAGGATGGGAACACAGGTTTGAAGACAGTTGCGAAGGCAGAGAGAAAGGAAAGAACAAGATACACGGGGTAATTAAGGAAGGACAAGGGAAGGATGGGAACACAGGTTTGAAGACAGTTGCGAAGGCAGAGAGAAAGGAAAGAACAAGATACACGGGGTAATTAAGGAAGGACAAGTGAAGGATGGGAAACACAGGTTTGAAGACAGTTGGTGGGGCAGAGAGAAAGGAAAGAACAAGATACACGGGGTAATTCAAGAAAGACAAGGGAAGGATGGGAACACAGGTTTGAAGACAGTTGCGAAGGCAGAGAGAAAGGAAAGAACAAGATACACGGGGTAATTAAGAAAGGACAAGGGAAGGATGGGAACACAGGTTTGAAGACAGCTGGCAAGGCAGAGAGAAAGGAAAGAACAAGATACACGGGGTAATTAAGGAAGGACAAGGGAAGGATGGGAACACAGGTTTGAAGACAGTTGCGAAGGGTATAGGAGAGAAAGGAAAGAACAAGATACACGGTAATTAAGAAAGGACAAGGGAAGGATGGGAACACAGGTTTGAAGACAGTTGCGAAGGCAGAGAGAAAGAAAGAACAAGATACATGGTAATTAAGGAAGGACAAGGGAAGGATGGGAACACAGGTTTGAAGACAGTTGCTAAGGTTAAGAGAAAGGAAAGAACAAGATACACGGGGTAATTAAGAAAGGACAAGGGAAGGATGGGAACACAGGTTTGAAGACAGTTGCGAAGGCAGAGAGAAAGGAAAGAACAAAGATACACGGTAATTAAGAAAGGACAAGGGAAGGATGGGAACACAGGTTTGAAGACAGTTGCTAAGGCAGAGAGAAAGGAAAGAACAAGATACACGGGGTAATTAAGGAAGGACAAGGGAAGGATGGGAACACAGGTTTGAAGACAGTTGCGAAGGCAGAGAGAAAGGAAAGAACAAGATACACGGGGTAATTAAGGAAGGACAAGGGAAGGATGGGAACACAGGTTTGAAGAGTTGCGAAGGCAGAGAGAAAGGAAAGAACAAGATACACGGGGTAATTAGTAAGGACAAGGGAAGGATGGGAACACAGGTTTGAGACAGTTGCGAAGGCAGAGAGAAAGGAAAGAACAAGATACACGGGGCACCAAGGAAGGACAAGGGAAGGATGGGAACACAGGCACGAAGACAGTTGCGAAGGCAGAGAGAAAGGAAAGAACAAGATACACGGGGTAATTAAGAAAGGACAAGGTAAGGATGGGAACACAGGTTTGAAGACAGTTGCGAAGGCAGAGAGAAAGGAAAGAACAAAAGATACACGGGGTAATTAAGAAAGGACAAGGAAGGATGGGAACACAGGTTTGAAGACAGTTGCGAAGGCAGAGAGAAAGGAAAGAACAAGATACATTGCAATTAAGAAAGGACAAGGGAAGGATGGAAACACAGGTTTGGAAGACAGTTGGTGAAGGCAGAGAGAAAGGAAAGAACAAGATACACGGGGTAATTAAGGAAGCCGACAAGGGAAGGATGGGAACACAGGTTTGAAGACAGTTGCGAAGGCAGAGAGTAGGAAAGAACAAGATACACGGGGTAATTAAGGAAAGGACAAGGTAAGGATGGGAACACAGGTTTGAAGACAGTTGCGAAGGCAGAGAGAAAGGAAAGAACAAGATACACGGGGTAATTAAGAAAGGACAAGGGAAGGATGTAAGAATACAGGTTTGAAGACAGTTGCGAAGGCAGAGAGAAAGGAAAGAACAAGATACACGGGGTAATTAAGGAAGGACAAGGGAAGATGGGAACACAGGTTTGAAGACAGTTGCGAAGGCAGAGAGAAAGGAAAGAAAAAACAAGATACACGGGGTAATTAAGAAAGGACAAGGGAAGGATGGGGACAGGTTTGAAGACAGTTGGTGAAGGCAGAGAGAAAGGAAAGAACAAGATACACGGGGTAATTAAGGAAGGACAAGGGAAGGATGGAACACAGGTTTGAAGTCAGTTGCGAAGGCAGAGATAAAGGAAAGAACAAGATACCCGGGGTAATTAAGAAAGGACAAGGGAAGGATGGGAACACAGGTTTGAAGACAGTTGCGAAGGCAGAGAGAAAGGAAAGAACAAGATACACGTGGTAATTAAGGAAGGACAAGGGAAGGATGGGAACACAGGTTTGAAGACAGTTGCGAAGGCAGAGAGAAAGGAAAGAACAAGATACAGTGGGTAATTAAGGAAGGACAAGGGAAGGATGGGAACACAGGTTTGAAGACAGTTGCGAAGGCAGAGAGAAAGGAAAGAATAAGATACACGGGGTAATTAAGGAAGGACAAGGGAAGGATGGGAACACAGGTTTGAAGACAGTTGCGGATGCAGAGAGAAAGGAAAGAACAAGATACACGGGGTAATTAAGGAAGGACAAGGGAAGGATGGGAACACAGGTTTGAAGACAGTTGCGAAGGCAGAGAGAAAGGAAAGAACAAGATACACGGGGTAATTAAGAAAGGACAAGGGAAGGATGGGAACACAGGTTTTGAAGACAATTGCGAAGGCAGAGAGAAAGGAAAGAACAAGATACACGGGGTAATGAAGAAAGGGCAAGGGAAGGATGGGAACACAGGTTTGAAGACAGTTTCGAAGGCAGAGAGAAAGGAAAGAACAAGATACACGGGGTAATTAAGAAAGGACAATGGAAGGATGGGAACACAGGTTTGAAGACAATTGCGAAGGCAGAGAGAAAGGAAAGAACAAGATACACGGGGTAATGAAGAAAGGGCAAGGGAAGGATGGGAACACAGGTTTGAAGACAGTTGCGAAGGCAGAGAGAAAGGAAAGAACAAGATACACGGGGTAATTAAGAAAGGACAAGGGAAGGATGGGAACACAGGTTTGAAGACAATTGCGAAGGCAGAGAGAAAGGAAAGAACAAGATACACGGGGTAATGAAGAAAGGGCAAGGGAAGGATGGGAACACAGGTTTGAAGACAGTTGCGAAGGCAGAGAGAAAGGAAAGAACAAGATACACGGGATAATTAAGAAAGGACAAGGGAAGGATGGGAACACAGGTTTGAAGACTGTTGCGAAGGCAGAGAGAAAGGAAAGAACAAGATACACGGGGTAATTAAGAAAGGACAAGGGAAGGATGGGAACACAGGTTTGAAGACAGTTGCGAAGGCAGAGAGAAAGGAAAGAACAAGATACACGGGGTAATTAAGAAAGGACAAGGGAAGGATGGGAACACAGGTTTGAAGACAGTTGCGAAGGCAGAGAGAAAGGAAAGAACAAGATACACGGGGTAATTAAGAAAGGACAAGGGAAGGACTAGAGTCAAGTGAATAAGAGATGAGAATTGACATTGCATTTAAATTCCTGGAGGTTATAGCCATCAGGAAAGCAAGTATACGGATGAGAGTTCCACAGGCGGGAAGTGCGAGAAAAAATGCTGATGGAGTAGAATGGTTGGCTGCATTTGGTTGATTTAAAAATAAAAGGGAGAGACCTTGTTGCTAGTCTGGTTGCACGAGAAATTAGATTCCTAAGATCTAACACGTTAAGTTAAACGCACTTTTCCCCTTATTCTTTTCTTCTCCTTTTCTTTCTCTTTTCTCTTCTTTTTCTTTTTTTTCTGTTTTCCTTTTTCTATTTCACTTGACTTCGTCTGGATAAATTTGAACCATTCATTGTTGCATGAATTTGATCTGACGAGATCCACCTTGGTGTCCTTTACAAAATCCAACGGAGAATCTGTAATGTGATCGATCTCGAATTGACAACTCGAATACGGTCGCTTTCTCACGGACGCAGTGTGGCTTCCCTGTGTCTCTTCTACAAATACTTTCACGGCTTCTGTTCTGATGAATTTAGCTCACTGGTACCCCCTAGATACAAATTTCCAGAAGATTAACAACTACGTCCCACCCTTTTACTGTGAAACCGATAAATTGTAAACGCAAATTCTACTCCAGCAGCTTCTTTTCTCGCACTTCCCGTCTGTGCAGTTCCCACAGTCATACTTGCTTTCCCGACAGCTACAACCATCAAGAATTAAAATGTAAAGTCAATAGTCACCTCCTGTCTCACTAACTTACATCCTATCTCTCATGCTTTTTGCTCCGTTCACCCCACTCATCAGTATTCTCTTCTTTCTCATACTCTCTTCCTGACACTCTCTGTAACCTGTCACTCTTTCTCATAACATTCCTCCTATGTAACCCCCTGCACAACAGTGGCGGTAAAATGTTACACGATTATAAAAAAATAATTAAAATGGAAAAGAAATTTGGGAAGACGGCGTAATAATGTCACAAATCTGAAAGAAGATATATATATATATATATATATATATGTGTGTGTGTGTGTGTGTGTGTGTGTGTGTGTGTGTGTGTGTGATAAAAGGACAAAATGAGAGCACAAAAATCTTTTAAAGTAAATGTTTACCGTAGAAAGGAAAGGAAGATTCTATGCAAGTATTGTATGATGCTTCTGATTAACCAACACCCAAGAATTCGTTGAACGTATGAGTACAATTACTACAAAAAGAAAGCATATGGCAAATCTAAATCTTAAAAAATATTTTTAAAAATATTCGTTGGGGAATACGCCAGAAAGATGATAGGGTTATCATTAATAAACAAATAAAAATATTTACTAATAAAAAAATATCCAATATATGTTGTAGAGTAAACAATGCACCCCGATAACACAAATGAACTCGGCTAGAAGCCTTTAAAAAAAGAATTCAAAGTGAGTCAAAAAAAAAGAATCTAGGAGCCAGTCAAGAGTATTTCCAACAGACGTCACGGCGAGTAACCCAAGCAACATTATATATTATAAACGCTAGAAACGAATTCTAACTATGAAGAAGAATAGCAGTTATGTCCGCGGACAGAGGGCCTCTAGGGAAATATATTGAGAGGTGTAAGGATGTGCGTTGTGGTACAGTGGATATCGGCTCGGAACAAGAAACCGGGGAGCCTAGTTGGAATTCCACTTGAATCCATTTTATTCATTTACGCGCAAATACCCTTGGGAAAGGTATTAATCCGTCTCTTCCTTCCAGTTATGGGTTAAATAACAGGACAGACTGGGTTCTATAGCCTTGGTCGGCTATCGCAGAAAGCAATGGCAACCTACTGCGGGATAATCTTCTGCCCAGTCAGTCATGTCTCTTTCGAGACATGATCGCCCAAGCGTGTATCACGTATGGCACTTAACTGACTGACTGACTTAGTCCTGTTAAACAGCGATCCGGTGTCGGGGAATAGCTACCCGTGGCCCTAACGACCTCATTGCCCCGGAAAGTGCTTATCGGTCATAATATCAATGCTAGCGCAACCAACGATTGCGGAATGGGGGCAGTGACGGCTCTAGGGTTGCTGGCAGCTCAGGCAAGATGACCTTCGGTACCCCAAAATTTTCACAAGGAGAAAAACTGAAAGTATAGAATAACGAGTTTATTAGAATAAATAACTTAATCCAAGCTACATAAAAAATAATTATCCCACTTAAAACATTTTTCTAGCATTTAGATCCGCTAAAAAGTGAAATCCCAAATGCCAACTAAAAGTCGGGGATATTAAAATCAAACATATACAGTAATTTACATACCTGGGAAGTGTTTTAACAGAAAACGGAAAGTGCGATACTGAAATCCGAAGTTGGTTCTACAGAAGGATGCTGAAGATACCATGAGCAAAATATGTAAGCGATGACAAGGTTTTGGAGACGAAAAGATGAGGACACTAGTCCGAAGAATGTAAATACTGTAAATATATTTCTATCTTAATCTTTTTTCTTTATATAGAAAATTCTCAGAATTGCATTTGGCGAGAATTTTAAAAAAAATTCTTTTCACCAAAAATAAGTAATAAACCTACTGAGACGCAATTGGTTACTGTGTTTTAAAGAATATAAGAAGAGAAATACCATTAAGGAGAATGGAAAATAAAAGAACAAGAATTTAAAAAGACAGAAGATAACGACTGGCATAGCATTTAGGGGTTACTGAGTATGAAAGAATAAAAGAAAAGAAAAAAATCAAGGGAAGAGGATAATAGCAGGTCAGGAATTAAGAAAACAGACGATAACGATTGGCATTGCATTTAAATTTCTGAAAATTAAAATTGACTGGAAAGCAAGAAGCCGGAAGTATTAAGGAAGCTTTACAAACCAGAAATGCAAGAGAAAAATTTTTTGCAAAGATTAAGATTCCATTTAAGCATTTTAACTGTAAAATGACGAGACATTAGAGCCAATCTAGTATTGCGATTAAATTCCTGATGTCTCAGTATCCTAGAAGTATGTTCATCGGGGATAGTGACTAAAGCCGAGATACCAGGTCAGGATTAATAACATTGCAGAAGATTCTTTGGATTTTATCTAAATATACAAAGCGGATATGTCAAGTGGCAAAGCATGGATGAATGGCAAACTTAGAAATTGATTCTTGGACGAAACTTTCCTGGTAGCAGTCCTATAAGATCCGGAAGCTACTGGATACAAGTACTCAAATCTGGCTATTAAGACTGAAGACTGCGTTCCCAGAGAAATAGGGGTTCCTATATTCTATGTTTGTTTCCCTCTGTCTTTTCTAGATTGGTATCAAGTTCTCTTCATTATAGTAACTGTAAATGTAACGGTATCTTTTACCTTAACAGTTTATTTTTTCTCGCGCTTCCCGTATGTGGAACTCCCTTCCGTTTGTTTACTTCCATGACCGCTACAATCTCGAACCGTTTAAATGCAACGTCAATTGCCATCTATTTACTTTATTCCCACCCTTTTCTTATCCTTTTTTCGACATCCCCTATACCTTATTTTTTTCCCTCTCCTTGTAGCCCCCTGCGCACCAGTGGCAGTACTTGGGGTGAAATGATTATAAAAATATCTCGAATTCACAGGCTGATTGAGATAGTAGCACTGTTTAAAATTAATACATTATTAAGGTGCTTTTTTTTTCTTGTGTTCTTCAAGTGATTTCGAAGAATATTCTTTCGTGGATTTGTTTTGCGTCTAAATAACTCTAGTCATCCTGTGACCATATATGATTGTTTTTGGCGATTGTTGGTTGATTGTTTTTTTAGTTTATGGCATATCAACACCTCGGTGGGTTATTTATTGCCAACTAAATTTTATTTATTTATTGTTGGTAATACCTTTTTCTTTCAACAATTTATTGTTGTTTTTATATAAGTTTTGTGTCTACATTTTTCTTTTCGAGTATCAAGATTCATTGGGATTTGTTTTTAAGGACAGGGTCCCCAAGTCCTACCCTTGTTATTTAACCCATAACTGGATGGAAATGACGGATGAATACCTTTCCCAAGGGTACCAGTGCTTAAGTGAATGCAGGGTATTCAACTGGAATTCGAACTCGGCTCACCGATTTCTCTTTCCGAGCCGATATCCACTGAACCACAACGCACATCTGTCACTAAACGCTTACAGCACCTGGTATCCCCAAGCGGTCACCCATCTAATGTTGCTTAACTTCGGAGATCGAGCGAGAACCGGTGTATTGAACGTGATATGGCCGTAAGCCTGTTTCTGGCAAGAAAGATTGTCTAGCACGACACAGTGAACAAACTTTCTGGATAGCAGTCCTTTAAAATACGAAATCTATTGGTTACAAGAACTCAAATCTGGCCATTGATATTTAAGACTTTGTGTTCCCTGAAAAACAGGCGTTCCTATATTCGATGATTGTTTGCGTCCCATAGAATTATTACAAGAAATATTAGATCTGTACGGATAATTAGAGGATGTCGAGTTCTTTATTGGCTTTCTTCGGCATTTCTGAGAAGCCTAGAATCTTTAAGAGTAGATGGGATAAATTCAATGGAAATCAAAAAGTAAGTAATGCAAGTCACAATCTATTAAAAATTGAGTAATACAATTAAGTCGGCTTAATATCTCTTACAAAAGGTATATATATATATATATATATATATATATATATATATATATATATATATATATATATAGTACTGTGCAAAAGTATTAGGACAAGAACTAGTTTATCTTTTTTGTGGCATATTGACGGAAAATAAAAAAATTAATTAAAATTAAATTTTATTTGATTTACTCAACAAATGCTTTAACAAGAAAAAAAATACTTGCTGCAAAATAAATTTCAAATTTAGTATAATAGCCTTTTGCTTTGATCACAGCTTTCATTCTCTCAGGCATTGACATCATAAGCTTTTTCAATGTATCTCATGTTATCTCTTGCCAAGCAGCTTTAATGTGTTTCCAAAGTATGTCTTCCGAAGTAACATTAGATTTGACAATTTTTTCTCCAAAAATATCCCATAGATGTTCACTACAGTAGTTTCAAAATAACTTGTTTAATAGAAAATAGGTAAAATTAAATATAACTTCTTTTTAATACATTTCTTTTACACCTAGTTTTAAATAATCAATATTTATTAGGAATTTACTTGGCTTTTCACCCTGTATTTGAATTTCAGTGAGGTTTTTAGGAAAATACCCCCTGTTCTAATACCGGTAGTGTGCAAAAGTGTTAGGACAGGGGTGGTTTTAAACTTTATTTTGATGTCTCATAAATAGTTTTTGTCCTAATACATTTGCACAGTACTGTATATATATATATATATATATATATATATATATATATATATATATATAACCCTTTTACAGTTAAATCAACCAAATACGGGCGAAAATTTTATTCCAGTAGCTTCTTTTCTTGCGCTTCGCCCTGTGGAACTCCCTTCCATAAACTTGCTTTCCTGACGGCTATAACTTTTAGGAATGTAAATGCAAAGTCAATTCCCATCTCTTATCCACTTAACTCCAGCCCTTTCTACATCACCCCGCGTATCTTTTTTTTCTTTTCTACCTTCGCAACTGTCTTCACTTCTGTGTTCATATCCTTCTCTTGCCCTTTCTCTTTCATCCCCACCCTAGCTGGTTCGTCTTTGTCTTCACTCTCCTTCTGCCTAATACATCAACTCTCGTATGTAACCCCTGCACATCAGTGGCATTAACGCCTTGCTTGGAGTGAAATGATTAAAAACTAAAAAGTGGACATTGTGATCAACACCTGATGGCGACTATCGGTTTCGTGCTTAGACGCAATCGGAAAAAGAGCAAATGAGTGTGATCTATAGTCTTAGTTGTCAAAATGTCTTTCAGAAGAAACACTAGGAAATAAAACCTGAGTAGTTTAATTGGAGTAGATAGACTAAACTATCGCCCGGTTCACATCCTCCCACGTCTATTGAACAGATGAAGAGGCTCATCCCTTGTTTCCTGTTTAGGATGCAATTTCCGGTTTTCTCTGTTCCAATCTTTTTACTCTTACGTGGCCCCCTGCGCATCAGTGGCGTTATCGCCTTGCTTGGGGTGATATGATTAAAAAATAAATAAATAAAAATAAAAATAAAAATATTTTTTTAAAAATTCTATCGTAGACTGCACCATTTCTTGTTTGTAATTATTTTATAACAATATGCGACTGCTTCTACACCAGCCTTTATCACGATAAGTTATATGTTTAACTGTGCAGCTACTTAGAAATAAAAAAAATAAATTCCATCTGATCAGTTCCGCTTTCAAACGTTAATCGTCAAATTGTTGTTCTAAAACCTTGGTTGAAAAGAATAAAAAAGGCTATTATCTGTTTTGGTCATTAAAGAATAGATATAAAATCAGATAATTAATTGTGGTTGGTGATACATGACAATTAATTTCGAATTTAATAAAGTCTCTACAAAAGAATGAAAATTACAGCTCGATTAACTCTGATTAAATCTGTTCATAAAACCTGTACTTTTCTCAAATAAATATCAAAATATTTTAACTCAGCTTGTTTTAGCAATAAATACAACATTGCTACATTTATCTTGAGAATCAGCAATATTATTAGTTCTGACCTGGCATATCGGTTTAACTTGCACATCTCTGTAAAGTTGCTTTTCTGTGATTTTTCTATAAAGACTTTCATGCCGCTAAAGAAAGCGATAAGAAAGGACTAAACATAAACTACAAGAAAACTAAATCCATGGTCATCAGTAAAAAGAAGGACTCAAAATGCCAATTACAGCTCAGAGCTGATACAGTGCTGATAGCAGATACAGACAAACAACTACAAGACTTCCGACAAAAGTAACTAAAGCGAAAAGTAAAGAATTAACATAAACTACAAGAAAACTAAATCCATGGTCATCAGTAAAAAGAAGGACTCAAAATGCCAATTACAGCGCAGAGCTGATACAGTGCTGATAGCAGATACAGAAAAACAACTACAAGACTTCCGACAAAAGTAACTAAAGCGAAAAGTAAAGAATTAACATAAACTACAAGAAAACTAAATCCATGGTCATCAGTAAAAAGAGGGATTCAAAATGCCAATTACAGCTCAGAGCTGATACAGTGCTGATAGCAGATACAGAAAAACAACTACAAGATTTCCTACAAAAAGTAACTAAAGCGAAAAGTAAAGAATTATCATAAACTATATGAAAACTAAATCCATGGCCATCAGTAAAAAGAGGATCCCAAAATGACAACTACAAGTCGGGAGCAATGAAATCAAACAGGTACAGAAATTAAAAAACCTGGGAAGGGTTTTAACAGAAGACGGAAAGTGCGACACTGAGATTCGACAGCGTATTGGCATAACCAAGGATGCATTCCAAAGACCGAGTAGAATTTTGAGAGAGAGGAAAATTTTAAGTAAACAAAAAAGAAATTTACTGAATTGTCCTTCTTTATGGCAGCAAATGCTGAAATTCTTCTTAAGGATGAAGAAGAAACCCAAATCAACAGAAATGTGGTTCTACAGAAGGATGCTGAGGATTGCATAAAACGAACATGTGTTCAACGTCATTTTGGAGAGGATGTAAACGAAAAGGAAACTTATACTTAGAATCATGAAGAAACAGTTGATGTTTCTGGGACACCTAATGAGAAAGGAGGGCTTGGAGAATCTAATACTCACAGGACGGATAGAAGGAAAATAGAGACAGGGAAAGCAGTGTGAGATATACTTTATAAGTTGAGCAAGTGGATGGCAAAATGGGATTTGGGGGAATATCAAGAGGAGTAACATTGAGAATGACATGGCATACGGACAAGTGGAAGTCCAGGATCGCCTACGTCCTGAAAAGACAAACCGCAAGAAGAAAAAAATGAAAAAGAAGAATGAGTTCTTTTTCATTATATCTACAATTTACATTGTGGTGGCGTGGATATCGACTCAGAACGACAAATCGAGGAGCCCAGTTCGAATTCCAGTTAAATTCCTTGCATTTACTTACGCACAAATACCCTAGGGAAAAGTATTAATCCTTCTCTTCCCTCAAGTTATGGGTCAAACAATAGGAAAGATTGGATTCTATAGCCTTGGCTGGCAACCAGACTACCGTAGAAAGCAATGGCAACCTACTGCGGGATAATCTTCTGCCCAGTCAGTCATGTCTCTTTCGAGACATGGTCTCCCAAAGCTTGTATCACGTATGGCACTTAACTGACTGGCTGAATATAATAGTTGAAAACATGATTAAGGGTTCTACTGGGCATAAAGTAGGGGATTAGTTTTATATCGTTATGAAGTAACAAACTGATCCCCCACTAATTACTAATTAATAATAAAATACACATCTTCCCCCTCTAGCTATGAGTCAAATAATAGGACAGATTGGGTTCTATAGCCTTGGTTGGCAATCAGTCTACCGCAGGAAGCAATGGCAACCGACTGCCTCATAATCTTCTGCCCAGTCAGTCATGTCTCTTTCGAGACATGATCTCCCAAAGCGTGTATCGCGTATGGCACTTAACTGACTGACGGAATATAATAGTTGAAAACATGATTAAGGCTTCGACTGGGCATAAAGTGGGTGATCAGTTTCATATTGTTTTTAAGTAATAAACTGATCCTCCATTAATTAATACTAAATAATATAATACATCTCTTCCCCCTTCAGCGATGAGTCAAATAACAGGACAGATTGGGTTCTATAGCCTTGGCTGGTAGCCAATCTACCGCAGTTCTTGTTTTTGGATCGCTCTTTCGGCTCCATGCATTGCGACCAACTTTGAACTTCAAATATTTTAAATGCAGTGTTAATCGTTATCTCTAGAAAGTGTTCTAACAGAGGACGGAAAGTGTGATACGGAGATCCGAAAGCGTTTTGGCAAAGCCAATGATGCATTTCAGAAGCTAAGAAGAGTAATAGGATACCGGAAAATTTCACTGGAAACAAGGAAGAGAGTACTGGGTTGTTATGTGATGCCTGCTCTTCAATATGAAAGCGAGTACTGGAGAATCTCATCAAAGATGACGGAATGACTTGAAGCAAACAAAATGTGGATCTACAGAAAAAGGCTGAGGATAACACGGATGAAATACGTGAGCAACGATAAATTTTGGAAAGGATGAAAAGAAACTAATGCTTAACATCAAGAAAAGACAGCTGAAGATTTTGGGATATGTAATGAAGAAGTAGGGCTTGGAGAATCTGGTACTCACAAGACAGATAGAGGAGAAGAGAGACAAGGAAAAGTAATGCATGACATACTTGATGAACTTGAGCAAATAGATGGTGGAGTGGGGATTAACAGGGGAAGGATATTAAGAGCGACAAGAGATGTGGAAGGCCATGATCGCCTACATCCTGATGGGACAAAGCATATACAAGAATCTACTATCTTAATGATTCATTTTCTGTAGTTTTGATAATGTTTTTACATTTATAACTCTTTCACCTTCAGAAACCTCTTTTGTCTTAGTGGCTTTATTGCCTTGCTTGGAGAAAATTTGATTAAAAGAGAAAGCAGTAATATCAAAAAGACATCAATTCCTTGATTAGTCGTACGTCTAATTACCGGAATTTGATTATACAAGACTCGAAAGGAAAACTGAAAATATTCGATTTTGTTTTTTTCATTTAGCAGAACTAGACAAGTTAACTTAGACAAACTTTTGGCGTATTTAGAAAAACTTTCTCAACGTTAAAAATTTCAATTTAAATCATCGAAGCAATGAGTAAGTTTGAGATTTTTTTTTAACTAGTTCATTACGCTTTCTGTTGAAAAGCTTTTAACCCGAGTCGTTCGTACCAAGAAAAATCTATCGACCTTAAAAATTCGGGATTTCTTCTCTTCCGACAACTTAAGACTATAACTGGCCCTTATAAAATCAAGTGAAATTAGATGACTTGCATACGGTCAGGTAATGAATTGAGTAGATATACAAAGATAGAAAGGGGCGTAAGACAAGGATGTGTCTTTTCACCGGATCTGTTCAATTTGTACAGCGAGAATATTTTGACGACCCTAGAAGTTATGCCTGGATTCGTAATCGGAGGCCACAATTTAAACAACCTAAGGTACGCAGATGATACAGTGCTGATAGCAGACACAGAAAGAAAATTACAAGACTTCTTACATAAGATAGTAGAAGAAAGTAACAAGAAAAGACTAGAAATAAACTGCAAGAAAACCGAATGCATGATCACCAGTAAAAAGCGCAGACCAAAATGCCAAATAGAGATCCGGGGATACTAGAATCAAGTAGGTACAAAAATTTAAATACCTGGGAAGCGTTATAACAGAAGACGGAAAGTGTGACACAGAGATCCGAAGGCGAATTGGCATGGAGAAGGAAGCATTCCAGAAGTTGAGTATGGTATTAAGAAACAGGACAATTTCGCTAGAAACTAGGAAGAGAGTACTGGATTGTTACATGATATCCGTCCTTCAATATGGCAGTGAATGCTGAACAATATCATCAAAGATGAAGGAAAAACTTGAAGTAACTGAAATGTGGTTCTACAGAAGGATGCTGTGAATATCATGGATCGAGCAATGATGAGGTTTTGGAAAGGATGGAAACAAAAAGGGAATTAATACTGAGCATCAGGAAGAGACAGCTGAAGTTCCTGGAGCACGCAATGAAGAAGGGCTTGGAGAATCTGATACTAACAGGCCAGATAGAGGGAAAAAAGAGACAGGGGAAAGCAACGGATAACATATTTGAAGGACCAAATAAGGTGGATGACAGAACGAGGATTGCATGATGTAACAGGAGAAGGCGTGCTCAGAGCCACCAGGGATAGGGAAACGTGGAAAGCTATGATCGCCTACGTCCTGAAGCAACAGAATCAAATGTATGTAACACTAGTAAAAGAAATTAATAATAATTGAAGAAACTTAATTTAAGAAATTTAGACATCTTAAGACTTACTTCTTTGTTCTATGTGCCATGTCCCTTCAGTCTAGTCGTCCACGTTTTTCTGTCCCTTGTAGCTCATAATATATTTTGTCTAGTTATTTTTCCAAAACCCTGCTCTTCCATCCATTTCAGCCCATCAAGTATGTCACACGCTGTTTACCCCGGTCCCAGTTACTCCTTTCCCGCCATGAGAGCATCAGATTCACCGAGCCTTCCTTCCTCATTATGTATCCCAAAAACTTTAGCTGTCTCTTCCTGATATTAAGTATAAGTTTCCTTTTCATTTTCATTCTCTCTAAAACCTCATTTTTGATCAATTGGTATCCTCAACATCCTTCTGTAGAACCAGGTTTATCTTGCTTCGACTCATCCCTTCTTTTTCCTTTGAGGAACTTGCCTAGCATTCGCTGTCATATAAGAGGTCAGATATCACATAACAGTTGAGTACTCCTTGTCTATCCCAATACGCCATAAGATCTTAATGTCGCACTCCGTCTAGAACACTTCTCAGGTATTTAAATTTTTGTACCTCGTTTGGTTTTATATCCCCGAACTGTAATTGGTATTTTGGGATTCTTTTTTTTTCTTTTTTTTTTTTTTTTTGCTGAGAACCATGCATTTAGATTTATTGTAGTCCATATTTATTCATTTCATCTCACTTTCTTTTGATCGAACCCATTGCTAAATCCGCAGCTATGAAAGTCGACTCTCCGTGCAAAGCCCGGAAGTTTTTCCCGTCTGAGTCCATCCTGCACATATTAGGTTGTCCCAAAAGTTCGTAAACACTTGCAAAAAATTGAAATTTTACTCGCCAAGTAATCTAAGGTTACCAGAAAACACTTGCAAAAAACTGAAATTTTACTCGCAAAAACAAGAATTATTGCTAAAAATAAAGACCATCATTTTCCAAGACTTTCTGTCATCGATCTGCAAGCTTTCGGATCTGGTCAAAGTACCATTCAGCCGGCTTCGAATCAAAGAATTCTTGACACGCTTCCTCGACTTCATCAAACGAGTCGAATCTGCGGACCTTTAGAAAGTGCTGCATTGAGCGGAAAAGGCCGTAATCTGATGGAGCACAGTCAGGACTGTAGGCTGGATGTGGCAGTGGAATGCCTTGCTTGGGGCAATATGATTATAAAAAAAAAATTCTCTCCTATTATAATGTGGATATAAAGTCTGGGATCAATTCCATATTATGATCAATATATAAACTGACCCCTCACTTCATTACCACTTACCCACTTCCTAACACCCCCTATAACCTGACACTCTTTCTCATCACTTTACCCTATGTAACCCCCTGCGCAAAAGTGGCAGTGGAATGCCTTGCTTGGGGCAATATGATTATGAAAAAAAAACAATTTATCCTGTTATAATGTGTATAAAAAATGGGGGATCAATTCTACATCACGATCAATATATAATTTATGACCAGTACTTTTTCTTACCCACTTCCTAACACCCCCTATAACCTGACAATCTTTCTCATCACTTTCCCCTATGTAACCCCCTGCACAATAGTAGCAGTGGAATGCCTTGCTTGGGGCAATATGATGACAAAAGAAAAATTCTATCCTATTATAATGTGGTTATAAAATGGGGGATCAATTCTATATTATGATTAATAGATAAACTGATCCCTCACTTAATGACCAGTCTTTTTTTCTTACCCACTTTTTAACACTACCTATAACCTCTCACTCTTTCTCATCACTTTCCTCTATGTAACCCCCTGCACAATAGTGGCAGTGGAATGCCTTGTTTGAGGTGAAATAATTTTTAAAAAAGCCTTCTATAAGAGATTTAGTAGTTTTCTCTCTTAATAAGTTTTATTTTTTTGTCATTCCTCCAAAAACTTGTTCTGCGATCCATTTACTAAAACCTATCAAGTATGTTTCACGCTGTTTCCATTTGTCTCTTTTTCCCTATAAATTTCAATATTAATTTAATGATTTTGATATCTCTTTAATTATTATCTAAACTTATTTATAAATGGAACTGTGTGTGTGTGTGTGTGTGTGTGTGTCCATTACCTATAGACTCCGAAACGGCTGAACCGATTTTCGTGAAAGTTTACAGAGTTCTATGATAAGTATCTGTGAGTGTTCTTAGTTAGGTTTTGTGCCAAGGTCCCCCCGTTAAATAACGAAAATAGATATTCGAAAAAGTCAGGATATAGAAAAAGTGGTCCGATTTTAATCAAATTTGAAGCACTCATAGACAAAGACATAAGAAACAATATCTAAAAAATTTCAAGGCTGCAGTTTTTACAATAGCGCAGAAAATCGATAATATGTATATATATATACATATATATATAAAGGCAAGATGTTTGTGTGTGTGTCTGTTTATCTGCCTGTATGTCTGTATTTTTTTTCAGCCCTTTTATTTTAGTTTTTGCTTCGGGTTTGGTTCTAAGTAGATATAATGGTAGTTCTTAGTCTCAGCCATGATACCATTTACTCAGAGGACTTATTTAGCCTTCAGTTTACGACGAAAAAAAGTTATTTGCTATCAAAATTTGATTTACATCCATTCATTTTTCTTTCAGTCTACGTTTTCGCTTTAACTGGAAACAACTATGGCTTTTTAGTCTTTTGTGCCAACGACCAAAGTGTCTGAGCTCCAGGACCATGGATTAGTTTTAAAGCTTTCATTACACACGAGCAACGCCGGGCTATACTGCTATATATATATATATATATATATATATATATATATATATATATATATATATATATATTAGGTGCGATTGGTAAATTGTCGCAATTATTTTATTATTTTAAATATTCTTTTGGCTGAGTCTGAGCTCCAGGACCATGGATTAGTTTTAAAGCTTTCATTACACACGAGCAACGCCGGGCTATACTGCTAGTATATATATATATATATATATATATATACATATATATATATATATGTAAGTTATTAAATTTTTTATTAGAAGAATCATGGTGAATATTTCGCAATGTTTACATACGACATTTATTTCATTACGTTTATTTAATTGATTTTTATTCTTAAGATATTTCATAATATATAATTTTTCTTATAGACACACGGGGCGTGGATCATTTACATGCGCTAGCATTTTTTTAAAAAATTTCAACATAAGAGCTTTTATTTTTGCTTTTAAAACCATATGCTTCTTGTCCTTTAGGTAAATTTTCCTTATGTAAAAAGAAATGAGATCTCCATCTCACTCGTGAGGGTTCTCCAAGCCGACTTTCCTCATTACGTGTCCCAGAAACTTCAGCTGTCTCTTTCTGATGTCAAGTATTAGTTTCCTTTTCGGTTGCATCCTCTCCAAAACCTCTTCGTCGCTCACGTGTTTGGTAGGGGCAGAAAAACGCGATTCCAGCCGGGAACAGACAAAAATTGATCCATTTCTCATTTAAAAAATAAAACAGAAAAAAAAAAAATTGGTACAAAGCTCTTAAAAATATTATTTTGTGATATAAATGTTAGATTTCCCTCAGAAAATTCCTTTTTTTTTTCTTTCATACTTTTTGAAATAATTCCGTTATTCAATTATTCGGAATTTTGAATTATCCAAACGTTAAAATTCCGAATATAACCGGATAATCGAGGAAGCACCGTAATCATTGTTTTTGTAATTACAGAGATAAGAAAATAGTTTAAAAAATCGAAAGGCAAGGACACTGATGAGAAGATATAAATCATTTAATAAGAGATTAATGGAAAACAGAGACCCTTTCTCATTATGAAAAGTAGCTGAATATATACGGTGCGGGCGCTGAAAAGTTTTCGGATTGAGTCATTCACTGAAATCGTCAAAAAATAGTCAGTTTTGCAAGAGTTAAACCAATTTAAGAAATGACGCGCCAAATCGATACATCTAACTCATAGTGAAAGCTTACTACAAGATTGGCTATTTGGTCTCATTTTTTATGTTGCATTATCCAGATGTAACTGTAAGTTATATTCTAACTAGCAGTATAGCCCGGCGTTGCTCGGGTCTAATGAAAGCTTTAAAACTAATCCATGGTCCTGAAGCTCAGACTCTTTGGACGTTGGCACGAAAGACTAAAAAACAATAGTTGTTTCCAGTTAAAGCAAGACCGTAGACTGAAAGAAAAATGAATGGATGTAAGTCAAATTTTGATTTCCTAGTATCGATATCAAATAATTTTTTTCGTCGTAAACTGAATTTTGAAGGCTAAATAAGTCCTCTGAGTAAATGGTATCATGGCTGAGACTAAGAACTACAATTATATCTACTTAGAGCCAAACCCGAAACAAAAACTAAAATAAAAGGGCTGAAAAAATAGACATTTATTTATATTCATATATATATGTGTGTGTGTGTGTGTGTGTGTGTTTCTGTGTGTGTACTTACGTCTATTTATATAAATATGCATATGTATTTATATTCATATATACTACCCGTCATAATTATTAGACGACCCCGGTTATTTTAAAACAAATGGTGTATTTCATACTATTTTTAAGTGGATAATTCTAACTGAAAACAGAATCGTTCTTTTGTTATTATTAATTTGCAGGATTTTACAAGACAATAAAGCAAAGATAAACTCGTCCTAATCACGATCAATTTTCTTCATTCTTTCATTGATGAAACTGAAA
Source organism: Ascarosepion bandense (assembly GCA_037127315.1). Lineage (NCBI taxonomy): Eukaryota > Metazoa > Mollusca > Cephalopoda > Sepiida > Sepiidae > Ascarosepion > Ascarosepion bandense. Next base: position 1,054,647 of record JBBBDQ010000967.1, read on the forward strand.
AATAGGTAATTATTAAATATTTATAAATTCATTTGATGCACATGTTATTGTGCAGTATTAAAAAAGAACCATTCTATTTTTATTTACAATTATTCACTTGGCAATAAATACAAAAAATAGTATGAAATACGTTGTATTTTAAAACACTGGGGTGACCTAATAATTATGCCCGGTAGTAATATATATATATATATATATATATATATATATATATATTAAAAAAGGATTAATTCAAAGATGTTGAATGGCCATTTCGATATGAAGATCCCCACGGGGGACGACACATCACCTCAACAACAGAAAAATCCTTTCAGAAACTGGAGAAAAATTAGTCTACTTTTCCTTTTTAAATAGATTGCAAAGAAATTAAAAAATAAATAATAAAATAAAATAAAAAGAAAAATAAAGGGAAAGAAAAAGAAAAAGAAAACGAAAAAGAAAAAGAAAAAGATAGAATAAAATCAAATAAATAAGAAAAGAAAAAATTGACATCGTCTGGGTTCGCAAAAAAAAGAGAGAATGTAACTAAAAAATAACAGACAGCCGTGTTAAATCGACGTAAGTTTAAGCAACACGGAAAAAAGGTGGTAAGAGAGATAAAAGAAGGAAGGGAGGGAAAAAGAAAGAAACTAAAGAAAAATTTTTATATTTATATTTTTATATTTTTATTTTATTTTATTATTTATTTTTTAATATCTTTGCAATCTATTTAAAAAGGAAAAGTAGACTAATTTTTCTCCAGTTTCTGAAAGGATTTTTCTGTTGCTGAGGTGATGTGTCGTCCCCCGTGGGGATCTTCATATCGAAATGGCCATTCAACATCTTTGAATTAATCCTTTTTTAATATATATTTGCTCTGTAATATTTTATTACATGGAGCTCTCTTCCTGTATCATTTTTTAATATTAAAATAAATTTTTAATATTAATTAGGATCGGGTTTTTTGGAATTTACCTTCCTGCTTTTTTCCCTTGGATTGAAGTATCTGAATTAAAATATATATATATGGTGTCCCAAAATGTATTGTCACTGACTTTGCAGTTGATTTAATATTTAAATATGAATTTATTTATATATTTAAGTTCATAAACATTAATATTTCTCGAATTTAGCCTTTAATGCTGTTTGGAACTCAATAAGCACTGCATTTTCATTTAAATATTAATATTTTTAGGGCACCCTCGCAGAAAGCAATAGCTACCTACTGCGGGATAATCTTCTGCCCAGTCAGTCATGTCTCTTTCGAGACATGATTGCACAAGCGTGTATCACGTATGCCACCTAAACTGATCTATCTATCTATCTATCAATCAATCAATCAATCAATCACGTTGAATACACCAGTTCTCGCTCGATCACCGAAGTTAAGCAACATTTCGCCCGGTCAGTACTTAGATGAGTGACCGCTTGGGAATACCAGGTGCTGTAAGCGTATTGTGACGGATGTGCCTTGTGGTGCAGTGGATATCGGCTCGGAAAGAGAAATCGGTGAGCCGAGTTCGAATTCCAGTTGAATACCCTGCATTCGCTTAAGTACTGGTACCCTTGGGATAAGTATTAATCCGTCCATTCCCTCCAGTTATGGGTTAAATTACAAGGGTAGGACTTGGGGTCCCTGTTCTTAAAAACAAATCCCCATGAATCGTGAAAAGAAAAACGTTGTAAAAATAAAATAACCTTACCCAAAAAATCACTGGTTATGACCTTAAAATGATCCCATAAGGATTGATAGGTCGTTAAGCCTCAAAACCATACAAACAATCTATCTATCTATGAGTTTGTGTGTTTCGTTTAGAAAGAATTTCTTTGATTTAATTTTTTTTTCTTTTTCTTTTGTTTCTTGTGTTATCATTTTTTTTTTTTTTGGTAAGGAATTTCCAGCAGTAGAATTTTTCTAACCACCGCTCTCAGTTGATTCGTTAGTCATTTTCGAATGTGATATGCTAATTTTCCTAGTAACCAAGATTCTCAGCCATGATACTATTTACTCAGAGGACTTATTTAGCCTTCAAAATTCAGTTTACGACGAAAAATCTTATTTGATATCGATACCAGGAAATCAAACTTTGACTTACATCCATTCATTTTTCTTTCAGTCTATGGTCTCGCTTTAACTGGAAACAGCTATTGTTTTTTTAGTCTTTCGTGCCAACGTCCAAAGAGTCTGAGCTCCCGGACCATGGATTAGTTTTAAAGCTTTCATTACACCCGAGCAACACCGGGCTATACTGATAGTAACTACATATTTATGATACTGAATTCTTGAATATCTTGCTAAGTTCCCGCTTTATATAACTTCAATGGAGTATATTTGTGTTTTTATCCGATACAATCTTGCAGGAAAGTATAATAATTATTTAATTTATACAGATTCTTTAGTTTTCAAACACACTCACGAAAACTTTAGATCCTAAAAAGGATTAAAAAGTCTAATTTAATAATAAAAATATCCTTAGGTGTTTCCGTTAATATGAATGTAAATATTTAGATGACAGTGTTTTTGTTGTTTTTGTTAATATTTGGGAATTTGTTTTTTAAAAAAATGTAACATTTTTAACAAGATTTTTCAGGTACCTTTTTTCATTTATAAATTTATAGGTTTGAGCGAGTAAATACTAATTCTTTTCTATGAGACGGTCAGATAATACATATTATTTTTATATACATTTATTCATTTGTATATATCGCTCTTTCAGTAATGAATTAGAGCACTCTAACTACTGGCGCATGATACATCATTGACTGACGCCAGTTTGGTCGGGTTTCAATTCTGGGTAAAAGCAATCGGATGTCTAACCGTACTGATGAGCTCTGAGACAACGAAACAGATCTATCTGCGGATGACTATATATATATATATATATATGTATTGTTCTAATTTTATCGAAATTACGTAATTAAATATAGTTCGTCCTCAACTGCACATTGGTATACATAAATCAATTGATACTTCGACTTTAATTACACAACGAAAAAATGCAGACGACAAAATATTTTGTGGCGGCAAAGGGAATCTTTCAAATATGAAACCACTTGCTCTTTTAACCATTTATAATAATAATAATAATAATAATAATAATAATCACCATCTTCACAGACAGAAAAATTGAAGCAAATAGGCCCTACAGTAATGTTAAAAAGCAGAGAGAAAAAAACTGTTAAAATATAAAGCCCTGAAAATTGAAATAGAAAAAATGTGGAAATTCAAAACAAAAATCGTGCCAGCGATAGTGGGTGCACTTGGAATGATAAAAAATGGAACAAAACAACACATTGAAAGAATCCCTGGAAACCCCAGATTAAGACATATACAAAAAATTGTCTTATTAAGTACAGCCCACACACTAAGGAAAACTTTGTCTATGTAACGCTAGAGATGATAGGGGAGATATAAAAAACATGAAATGGAGCCATAATAACACACCACGACCTGCCTTAGCTCTTCCCGCAGACTTGGTAGGTAGTGCGACCATTGCAGAAATCGAAATATGATGAAAAATGACACAATAATAATAACAATAAGCAAAAGCAAATTATTACATTGTGGTCTAGCTGTGCATAGATCTCGTTAACGCCGCTTAATAAAGGGTAATATTTTTGTCAGGCGTGTCGCGCGTCTGTTCTCCGCCATTCTCAACGCATTCAACCTCCGCCTGCTTTAATCATTCCGTTTTACGTAGAAAATGCATTCTTTAATATTTGCGTAGAATTAAAATGCATCCACACTCTTCGAGAGATGTTATTTCAGTTCTTTGGTGGACGTAACAATATAAATGTTCAACAAAATGTCATGGTGATGAGGATATTGTCATATATATATATATATATATATATATATATATATATATATATATATATAATATTTATTATACTGAGCACTGTCAAAAAATACCGGGGCACTCAAAATATTATGACCTTGAATCCTCTTCACCTGGAATTATATATATATATATATATATATATATAATTATATATATATATATATATATATATATTGATTGATTGATTGTTTAATACTTAGTTTTTAGTCCAAATATAGTTAGACCAGTAGACATTTGTATTAAAAAGTCTTCTTTAAAATTATGTTGTAGAACTTTTGAATATTTCCATTTTTAAAACCTGTGTATCGAAATAACTCGTTTAAAAATGGAATATATATATATATATATATATATATATATATATAGAGAGAGAGAGAGAGAGAGAGAGAGATTTCCTTTATATGTGTTAAATTTTTGAGTTAACATATATTTATTTATCCATGATTTTATAATCTCCCTCTCCCTCTCGCCATATATATATATATATATATATATATATATATATATGGGGGTGCGTGTTTCTGAAGTAGTAATACACAGATTTTTATCACTTTCTTTTTATTGTATTCCAGTAACAGTATATTTATTTATTTTTCTCTATCTGTCTTGATACTGAGGGTACTTACTAAAGAAAAGTGCTCACTCTCCAATAGGATTCGAATATGCAGTTTCCTTCTATATATATATATATATATATATATATATATATATATATATATACAGTACTGTGCAAACGTATTAGGACAAGATCTATTTCATCTTTTATGAGGCATATTGACAGAAAATAAACAATTTAATAAAGTAATTTTATTTGATTTACTCAACAAATGCTTTCACAAACAAAAAATACTTGTTACAAAATAAATTTCATATTTAGTATAATAGGCTTTTCTTTGATCACAGCCTTCATTCTGTCAGGCATTGACGTTACAAGCTTCTTCGATGTATCTAATGGTATCTCCTGACAAGCAGCTTGTATTTGTTCCCAAAGTGTGTCTTGCAAAGTAACATTAGATTTATCAATTCGAGAGGGAGGAATAAGAAAAAAGTCAGTCATATCCAAGGATAATAAGAACAATGAATAATTTCAAAATAACTTGTTCATTAAAAAATAAAAAAATGATAAATGTAACTTCTTTTTAATACATTTATTTTACACCTAGTTTAAAATAATCAATATTTATTAGCGATTTACTTGGTTTCTCTCTCTGTATTACAGTATATATATATATATATATATATATATATATATATATTACATATATATATATATATATATATATTACAGTATATATATATATAGTAAGGAATATGTAGATAATATCAGACAGATTTTAGTCAACAATACAATAATCCTCACTCATACACACAGTAAAAAGAACCTTCAGATATTGGAGGTCATCTACATTAAATCCAAACAACCCACACTTTATAAAATCACGTTTAAATCTGTTCATAACACAGTACATTGCATTTGAATCCATGGTTCTGTTGTCATTTCGCGCTATCACGCGGTGTGACGTCATAGAACCT
>JBBBDQ010000967.1:1067500-1070000 GCA_037127315.1 Ascarosepion bandense
TCGGGGGGAAAATAAGGGGAAGCAAAAAAAGAAACAGACGAAGTACATGAACAAAAAGTCAAGCACTCGTAAGAAATTAAAAAACCCAAGACGAAAACCCTAACACTAAAGCGCTCAATACCAAAGTAGAGCAAACAAAGACAGAAATATAAGCAAGAGCCAACAACCTACCACGTTTTTGCCCTGTGGCTCGTCAAGGAAATTGTTTTTTTTCTTTCTTGACATGACCGTTATATATATATATATATATCTTCGTGCTAAATCTGATGAAAGTAATGTTTTTTATATATTTTGTTTTTGTTGCTATATATGCGAAGGAGATAAAATTGCAAACTATAATTATGCAGCTGAATGAAATACTTAAAATGTTACAATGATGAAAGCTTGAACTTCTAAATTTGATTATCACTCGTTTTCTAGATGTGATTTGGAAAGAACTTGGAAATAGCCATTTTCATTATTATTATTATTATTATTATTATTATTATTATTATATATTTCACGGCAAATCGAAAATCTGCCAAGGAAGATGAAATGTCATAAGAATCTGGATGCAAATTCAATGTGGAGGATCTGGAGATTAAAGCACTTTTTATTCTCATTTAGTCAGTTAAGTGCCATACGTGAACATATCTCGAAAGGCACACGACTGAGTGGGTAGAAAGATTTCCCGCAGTAAAATGCCATTAATTTCTGCGGTAGACTGATTGACAACCAAGGCTATAGAACCCAATGTGTCCTGCTATTCAATCCCTTTGTTCATATCAGTCAGTTAAGTAATTAGTAAGGCATCAGTTTTTTACTTCATAACAACAAAAAACAGATCAGCCACTGTAGGTTAAAACAGAAGCTTTAATATATTCCCTAACAATTTTATAAATTCGTATTAATTCTAAGCGAATCAATTTATAACTTCATAACAATAACTGACCAAGATTTTTATTCTTTCCAAGTAAAATGGCCATGTATGTGTGTATGTGAGCATATACATACATACATACATACATACACACATATATATATATATATATATATATATATATATATATATATATATTTTGTTTTCCTTTAATCCGAAGTGGAAGAGTAGGAAGGTAAATTCCAAGAACCTGAATCAAGAGCTCTGTCCTGTTCTACTTTGTGACCGTTGTTAACCTGGCACCTTCCCCTCTTTACCCCAGGGTCTTCGCCATTTGGAACAAAACAATGTCGCTGACGTGACGTGGAATCTCTGTTAGAGATCCCATGACGAAATGTACATCCGACACCTTTGAATTTTGAAAATTTTCTCTAATTTAATATATATATAGATATGCATATATATATATATATATATATATATATATATATATATATATATATATATTCTGAACATATACTGTTAAATATAAGAGACAATGAATATCTATTATGTTTAATCATGAGCCGTTCTAAACAGCATATGTTTAGAATATATATACACACACACACACACACATATATATATATATATATGTGTGTGTGTGTGTGTGTGTGTGTGTGTGTGTGTGTGTGTGTGTACAATATTATTTGGGATCGTCTACTCTCTATTACAAGTACTATCCAAAACATTTTCTCCAAATTATCTATCTATCTATCTATCTATCTATCTATCTATCTATCTATCTGTCACAGACTATTCATAAACACACTCGCATATATATATATATATATATATATATATATATATATATATATATATTGATTACGTAGTTTTTGGTCATTATAAAATTAGACAGGTTCACATTCACACACACACACACACACACACATATATATATATATATATATATATATATATATATATATATATCGCCCGATTCACACTCCATCCACCTCTATTGAACAGATGAAGAGCCTCATCCCTTGTTTCCTGTTTAGGATGTGGTTTCCGGTTTTTCTCTTTTCCAATCTTTTCACTCGTACGTAGCCCCTGCACATCAGTGGCGTTTTCGCCTTGCTTGGGCTGATATGATTAAAAACAAAAATAGATAGATAGATAGATAGATAGATAGATAGATAGATAGAAAGATAGATAGATATGAACAGACTGAGATAGATAGATAGATAGATAGATAGATAGATAGATAGATAGATAGATATGAACAGACTGAGATAGATAGATAGATAGATAGATAGATAGATAGATATGACAGACTGAGATAGATAGATAGATAGATAGATAGATAGATATGAACAGACTGAGATAGATAGATAGATAGATAGATAGATAGATATGAACAGACTGAGATAGATAGATAGATAGATAGATAGATAGATAGATATGAACAGACTGAGATAGATAGATAGATAGATAGATAGATAGATAGATAGATAGATATGAACAGACTGAGATAGATAGATAGATAGATAGATAGATAGATAGATAGATAGATAGATATGAACAGACTGAGATAGATAGATAGATAGATAGATAGATAGATATGAACAGACTGAGATAGATAGATAGATAGATAGATAG
>JBBBDQ010000967.1:1075000-1125000 GCA_037127315.1 Ascarosepion bandense
ATATATATATATCGCCTGAATATATATTTATATATATATATTACGGTCATATCATATCACGTTGAATACACCGGTTCTTATCTCTGCTATTATACACTTTTACCCATAAATATAGCATACCCTAAAACCATATTTTTTCATTATATATAATCGTACTGATGAGCTGTGATACAGCGAAACAGATCTGTCTGCGGATGACTATATATATATATATATATATATATATATATATATATATATATATATGAAGATGTTTTATTTTCAGATTATGCATATGTGTGTGTGTGTGTGTGTGTGTGTGTGTGTGTGTGTGTGTGTGTGTGCATAATAACAAAATAAATCATCGTCATGATTTTACCATGAGGTGAACATATCTTACTACCAATATATATATATATATATATATATATATATATATATATTAATTGTTTAACTACTTTGTTTTTGGTCATAATAAAATTAAAGCAGTATGCATTTATATTAAATAGTATTCAATACAATTATATTGTAGAACTTTTGATTATTTTTCATTTGTAAACGATTTAGTACTCGACCTAGGTTTCTACCCTGTGATGTCTTCAGGCGATTTGATAACTGATTTTGGCGTTTACCGATTTAAAAAAAAATATTTAATTTCTTTAAAAAAAAAAAGAAAAGATAAACGGTAAAATCAGTTATTGAAAAACCCCTGAAGACACCACTCATGTTAGAAACCTATATCGCGTAATAACTCGTTTACAAATGAAGAATATATATATATATATATATATATATATATATATATATATATATATATATTGAGTGCTCAGGCCGGTAAACGTAAAATGAACTAAAAGCAAATAACATGAGAAAAATGAGGAATCTATTTAAAAAACGGGTATAAACACGGGTATCAATCAAAAAATAACATGGGAATAAATAAATAAATAGTTTTACTTTAAATTCGATCACTACATGAAATCACTTAACTCGATGTGTGGTTGTTTGAGCGTGTGAATTTTCATCCTTAATTTTTCTGTATTTAACTACGTTGATCAGTGAGCGAACTCAAGCAAAACTCCTCATGCTGAATTCTGATTCTCTTTGCGGTCAAGCCCCTATCTTACTGAAAAATTGGCCTGCCATAATCTTAAACCAAGCTTAAATAAGTAAATCCGTCTACCTGTCTGGCTTTGCCCTACACCCTCGTCTGTAGCACGCCCACACACAAAAACAAACACACACGCAGAGAGAGAGAAAGAGAGGGAGCGAGAATGAAAGAGAGAGAGAGTGAGTGAGAGAGAAAGACTGTGATGGGTAAATTTTATATTTTTGATTTTGCGTACACGATTTGGTTGTTTTAGATTTTGTAAACTGCACTATATGGTAGGGTCAGTTGGGCACCGTCAGTGAGAAAATGAGTGCAGTGATGCAATTCATTCCGCCACAGTATTCTGTAGTGCTTTGCATTCGCGCAGGAATTTCTATTTCAGAGTGTTTGGGTCTGAGTTTGTGGACAATACCGAGGTCTAGGAAAGATTTGGATGAGTCTAATGACGATTCCGAAGGCGTTTGGGATGATCACAAATGATTGCGAGGTTATACCGCCACTCGTTTTTCCACAGGGTCTCGGACTCAACATGGAGACCTATATCAAGTGCCTTGAGGTGAGTGCTGTCATAAATCATGATAATGGCTGCCGGAAGAACCTATGTCTGGCAACAGGATTCGGCACCATGCCAAAAAGCAGGAAAACTCAACCCTTACATGTGGCCACCTAACTTCCCAGACTGCAACACTTTGATTATTGTGTGGGGCGCTGTTGAGAGAGAAACCAACATTTTGTGACGCTAAAGAGGAACTAAAAGCAAGGATTATAGCGGCGTTCACCAAATTAAACAAGGAGACCGTCCAGAATTGTTGCAAGATATGCTGAGATCGTCAGGAGGCCGTAGTTGTAGTCAGCGGGGAGTTTATTAGATAAATTTACTCTGTTATATTTCAAGATATTTTCGTGTAAATTTGGTAAACATATCTGTTGAAATGATATCTCAGTGATATTTTCACTTATTCCTCATTTAGACGACAATTTATCAATCGCATCCCATATATATATGTGTGTGTGTGTGTATATATATATATATTTATCAATCGCATCCTATATATATATATATATATATATTTATCAATCGCATCCTATATATATATGTATATATATATATATATATAATAATAATAATAATATTTATTAATAAATTATAACATTGATATGTTATAATATCACTACAAAAGTAGCTATTTTGTTTCGACACTTTTTGTGTCTTTTTGGTTATATATATATATATATATAATTTAAACAATGACTTCTTACATAAGAATTTTATAACCGTACCGATGAAAGCATCTAGATACTAACAAAAATCAAATACCTAAGGAACCTTTCGGCGAGAACTTACTACTGCATGATCGTAAATAAACTAATTTCATATATATATATATATATATATATATATAATGAAATTAGTTTATTTACAATCATTTATTGGTAAAGTAAAATTAAGCTTTTCCTCATGAAGAAAAATTCGGCCTTCATTGATCTAGTTTTTGTTTGAAATATAACATTTTTTAAGACGTTTTTAGTAATACCTTCTATATATATATATATATACATATATATATATATATATATATATATATATATATATATATATAATGAACATTTTTGTGTGATAGTATGCTTCCATAAACCATTACATATATATATATATATATATATATATATATATATATATATATATATATATAAATCAGCTCCTTCTCTGGACAAGACTCAAGAAGTATTGAAACAAAATAACAACCTTCGTAGGGATTTTATAACATACTTATAAATTTTAAGTATCTATATATTGTGGACCCCTCTCCTTGGATTGACTAATTATTAAGTAACCTTCTTTGCAAAGCCAGTCTTTATTACCCCAAATTGCAACACCTGTGTGGGCCAAGACTGATAGTGTGTCCCAGGTAGACTTTTTGTACCAGCGCTAATTTATTAACACCTATTTTTCTTTCATACCTACATTTATATAGGTTGCAAATTAAACTAAGCAAGTGGTTATTTAAAAAATTTCCCAAATTTTGACGCCATCCTGTGATCTCTTTCTTTCCTTTAAATCGCTGAATTTATTTTTACTAATGCTATTTTTATCAATAATGTTGAATTAAATGTGTCAAAATTATTCAACTTTTAATATATCTGAAGCTGATATTAAAAAACTGTTGATTGATTAAATGATTTATTTAATATGGACTGATCTATTACGACATGTTTCCAATTTTATTCATTGTGTTTTTTTAAATTGCTCACCTATAGCCATTAATTTATATGACTATATTTATAATAAAATATGTCTAGTTGTATTATTCAGTCAGTCAGTTAAGTGCCATACGTGAAACACGCTCGGGCGATCATGTCTCGAAAGAGGCATGACTGACTAGGCAGAAGATTATCCCGCAGTAGGTTGCCATTGCTTTCTGTGGTAGACTGGTTGCCAGCCAAGGCTATAGAACCCAATCTGTAGTGTTATTTAACCCATAACTAGAAGGAAGAGACGGATTAATACCTTTCCCAAGGGTATTTGCGCGAAAGTGAATGCATTGAATTCAACTGGAATTCGAACTCGGCTCTCCGATTTTTTGTTCTGAGCCGATATCCACTGGACCACCACGCACATACAGTTGTTACAATAAACAGTGTATTTTATACGATTACTACCTCATGAAAATTGTGATGTAGCAGAAAATGCTTCGTCGGTTTAATTAACTCCTGATAGGATTTGTTGATGGAACTATAAACGCTAATGTTGATTAGGAAGAATGTTGAATAGAAAGAAAAAAAAATACATATATATACATTATTAAGAATAAATAAACATTTTTTTTTCACTAGTAGCACCACTCTGAGTTTCATACACACCGCAATTGTCAGGTGCCAAACGTTGCGTAATATATATATATATATATATATATATATATATATATATATATATATAGGGTTGTTCCAACGAGAGAAATTGGTATAGAATTGTGAGAGGCCGTGAACGTTTAGTTTAAAGTGTATATTTGTTATTAACATGTTATGATGTTTTTAAGTGTCCATAATGGTATTTGTAACGCTACACGTGTTTCGAGTCTAAGATTGACTCTCTAAAGGCGAATAAATTCGTGGCTTTATGTATCGAGTTCCTTTTGTTTCTGAGGGCCAAGTTGTTTATAAATAAGTAAGTAAGTAGAAAAATAAAAATAATATATATATATATATATATATATATATATATATATATATATATATATCATACTACAATTATAGGTGGGCATTATTATGGGGTTGATAAGAAAAAGAATTATAATTATAATTATAAAAGGTTCGGATAGCTTCATTAAAGGGATTCATGGCAGCCCGAACAAATATACAAACAAATATACTCACATGTACTGCCCACACATTACAATGGGACTTATCTATGTAAAATCTGTGTGATTTTTGAGTTTAGCTTTTTTCCTCAAAAAAATTATTGGTGGAAAAATTACATGATGTCATTTCTGACCTTAGGTCTCTGATTGGAACCCAGAAAAAATGAGTATTATCAAGAAATCCAAGAAATAATAATAATAATAATAATAATAATAATAATAATAATAATAATAAAAATAAATACACAAAACAAAAAAAATTCAGGTCCCCCTTTCTCTCTCTGTCCCTCTCCCTGTGCATCTCTCTCTTTCTCTCTCTCTCTCTCTAACTATCTATCTATCTATCTATCTATCTATATATATATATATATATATATATATATATATATTAGAAATTATTAGCTCTACTTTGTATTGAGCACTTTTTTAAGAATAGTGTTTCTTTGGATAAGGAATATTTTTCCATCCATACGTACCCTATACTCGGATACATATATATATATATATATATATATATATATATATATATATAATTCTAATGTCTGGCAAACTAACGTGGTCATTTCTTTAATAAAGACAGCTGTGTCGATTTTCATTTTTAAGGGAGACAGAGCATAAATATTATCTCTCTCTCTGTTCTCTGTCTCTGCCTCTCTATCTCATTTCTTCTTTTTTTGTTTGTTTGTTTGTTAATTCTGCCATCACAATGTATGAATAAGTTTTACATTCCCATGCAAGCCATTGCAAGTCTGTGAGGGTGCCTACCTTTCTTGTCTTCTTCGTTGCTGTCAGTGGGCTACCACGTCGAGGGTTGGCTGGCTGCTTGGTTAGTAGTGAGCGGGCCACCGTCTCCTCTCTCTCTCCGCCACACATTCTCAAAGGCAATCACAGACACGCACGCACGCACGCTCGCACGCTGGCACTCACGCACGCCTATACTCGCTTTACACACGACACCAAGCTCTTAAACTTATTTTCTTCTTCTGTGACTATCACGGCGATTAAATTTTCCTCTGCTCTAAAACGCGCCTGCGCGCGCTCGCACACACGCGCGCGCGCGCACACACACACACACACACACACACACACACACACACACACACACACACACACGTTCGAATTTAGCATGTCTGCATGCTGAGGTATAAAAATCCATACACTTACTCCAGTCTATGCATCAATCAATAACTGTACATTGTATATACTTACATATAGTAGTCACTCAGAGAGTTCATTCGGTGTAAAACTTCAAAATAGTGATCCTTCACGGGATCAAACTATTTCTTTTTTTTTAAATCAATTCACCCTAAGCAAGGAGACAATGCCACTAAGACGCAAGAAAGGACTTTAGAAGGATCCAGAAACAGAATAACAATATAAATTGTAGAGTTTAGGTGGAGATGTTAGAGGTGTACGAGGGAAGAAGTCTTCAAGAACGAGAAACACAATCCTTAACAGGAAACTATGGAGAAAACTCTAATCTAAAAGACAGGTGAGGAGTGTGAACCAGATGATAGGCTAACTTCCCTACTCCCCCCCACACATGAATATATATATATATATATATATAAATGAATGAATGAATAAGGAACGAAGAAAATATTTGGAACCTTAATTCAATATAAAAATAGAGCAATAAATATGTATTATAAATTATACATTGGAACATATACAAACTACAATCTCCTACAAAATTGTGCATTTTCTTTCAACATTGAAAAATAAGGATCCTTCAGGTAGTTAATAATGTAGTTTGTACATGTTCTAAAGTATATAACTACACACACACACACACACACACACACACACACACACACACACACACACACACATATATATATATATATATATATATTAATTCAGATACTTTAATCCAAGTGAAAAAAGCAGGAAGGTAAATTCCAAAAACCCGATCCTAATTAATATTAAAAAATTTATTTTAATATTAAAAAACGATACAGGAAGAGAGCTCCATGTAATAAAATATTACAGAGCAAATATATATATATGAAATAAATTTCGATGTTCAGATCAGTTGTATGGCCATTTCTACATGTAAAACCAAAGAGAAAGTTCACGCATCATCGGCAACTTCTTTATTTCAAAAGAAAACCAAGATATTTTACCGGCGGCATTTTAAAAAAATATACGCCACAGGAAAATTAAAGGAGTGGGATTAATATATTAATACATATTTTTGAACTTCCGCCGGTAAAATATCTTGATTTTATTTTGAAATAAAGAAGTTGCCGATGATGCGTGAAATTTCTCTTAGGGATTTCATGTAGAAATGGCCATACAACTGATCTGAACATTGAAATTTATTTTATTTTATAATTGGCTCTGTAATTTAAATATTAATTACATTGAGCCCTCCACCTGGATCATTTTTTAATATTAAAATTTTAATATTAATTAGGATCGGGTCTTTGGGATTTACCTTCCTGCTTTTCCTTTTGGATTAATTTTTATATTTAAATCTAAACTTTTTTATAAATGGAACTTCGTCTCTGTGTGTGTGAGTGTGTGTGTGTGTGTGTGTGTGTGTGTGTGTGTGTCCGTTACTTATAGACTCCGAAACGGCTGAACCGATTTTCTCGAAAATTTACACAGTTGTACTATAAGCGTCTGCGAGTGTTCTTAGCTAGGTTTTGTGTCTAGGTACCCCCGATAAATATCGAAAATCGATAATCGAAAAAATCAGGTTATAGAAGGAGTGGTTCGATTTTATTCAAATTTGATACACTCATAGACAAAGACATAAGAAACGATATTCAGAAGTTTCAAGGTTGCAGTTCTTATAATAGTGCAGGAAATTTTATATCGATACCAGGAAATCAAAATTTGATTTACATCCATTCATTTTTCTTGCATTAACTGGAAAATCGATAATCGAAAAAATCGGGTTTTAGAAGGAGTGGTCCAATTTTAATTAAATTTGATACACTCATAGACAAAGACATAAGAAACGATATTCAGAAGATCTCAAGATTGCTGTTCTTACAATAGTGCAGAAAATTGATTATATATATATATATATATATATATATATATATATATATATATATATATAAAGGCAAGATGTTTTGTGTGTGTGTCTATTTATCTGCCTGTATGTCTGTATTTTTTCAGCCCTTTTATTTTAGTTTTTGCTTCGAGTTTGGCTCTAAGTAGGTATAATTGTAGTTCTTAGTCTCAGCCGTGATACCATTTTTCAGGGGAATTATTTAGCCTTCAAATTTCAGTTTCCGACGAAAAAAAACTTATTTGATTTCGATAACAGGAAATCAAAATTTGACTTACATCCATTCATTTTTCTTTCAGTCTACAGTTTCGCTTTAACTGGAAACAACTATTGCTTTTTACTCTTTCGTGCCAACGCCGGGCTATACTGCTAGTATATATATATATATATATATATATATATATATATATATATATAGTATATCGAGGCAGCAAGTAATTTTCTAAACATACGCTGTTAAATATAAGAGACAATGAATGTCTATTATGTTTAATCATGAGCCGTTCTAAACGTCGTATTGTTGCTTTAAATTCAGTATACTTTTTGATCATAGTACTATTAAACAACATTTCTCTGAAAAACATAAACATGTAGGTAATATCAGACAGATTTTGGTCAACAATACGGTGATCCTTACTCATACACACAGTAAAAGGAACCTGCAGATATTGGAGGCCATGTACATCAAATCGAAACAACCAACACTCAATTAAATCAACTTTAAAACAGGAAATAACATATTACATTGCATTTGACTACATGGTTTTGTTGTCGTTTCGCGCCATCCCGCGGTGTGACGTCATAAAACCGCATCGCAAACTTAAGAACTGCGTTTATTATTTTTGGTAACTATTGCCGTTGCCAAGCGGAGTTTTATGTCAACACAAAATAAAATCGTCGGTGATGGTGGATTTTATAATATTTCAGTTTAAACAACCTCTCTGAAGATGGCTCATGTGAGACGAAAGCTTAGAAGAAAACCAATAAATAATTATCCAAATGTTGGAGAATTTTTGTCTTTATTTTCAACCGAAATTAAAGCAAAAATACGACGTTTAGAACTGCTCATGATTAAACATAATAGACATTCATTGTCTCTTATATTTAACAGCGTATGTTTAGAATATATATATATATATATATATATATATATATATATATATATATCTGTGGTGAAATCTAATGGATATATATTCCAGAATTTAATATTTACTTTTTACAAATGTGCTCAATACAGAAGTAGAACATTCATAGATATACAGTTGACATTATTGTTGTGATAACACACCGCAACTAAAAAGCTATTAAGTTTCCGACTTCATTACATGAATAATAATTTGCTTCCTTCGCTGGTTCATATATGTATTGATAAAGAAATGTATAATAACAAAATAAACCTAAAATAGAAAAATGCCACCATATTAGATGAATGTAATATAATGGGAGGGTTATATTTTAAAAGAATTGTAGATGTAGACCTATGAATATGGGGCAAAATTTAGCTATACAGACCAGACAGGACTTGTCAATTATTTTATAAGAACAGAGCAAAACTGCAGTTAATGTTTAACTTTTAGATTCGACAAGATTGAAATTTAAAAACAAAAACAATAACAAAAAATAAAATATTAGTCTTACAGGGTTTTGTTAATATAAAATAATTATATTTAAAGAAATAAGCGAAAGGCCATAAAGTTAATTTTTAAAAGCAGATTTACTAAGTTTTAGAGATGCTAGTAGTGAAAATAAGCATACAAAGTTATGTAGCAGTTACTAAAGTTTATATGTAAGGTGTATATAATTAACTGAAAAAATAAGTTTATAGATTATAGCAGATAGTAAACAGATTGAGATAATTTTAAATATATAAATAAGACAGTGGATCATCTTATGATAGCAGTAAGTGGTAATTGCATTACGTTGGTTTAATAAGCTGGTTTTTGCGAATTTCATTATGTTACTTTCTTCTTGTAAACAAAGAAACCTATTTCATGTAACGGTTTGCGTGTTCTAGCATTTGTTAATATCTTCTATTTTACTGTAGGAGTTTCATTTGCATCTTTCAATTGCCATTAGTATTTGGGAGAAAGTTGCGTAATTATAGATTTTATTATGGGATACTTTATGATGATAAAATCGTGCTTTAAAAGTGTTCTTTGTACTCCCAATATAATGTTTGATAAGATTTGGATTTTCTCTAGTGCTTTGATACTATAGAATCGATAGGCCTGCGCTGAAAACAGTAAAAAAAAAAACAAAAAAAAAAACAAAGAAATTAAACGTGGTGGAAGTCTGTTTCAGGTCCACCCTTGTTACTTATCTAATATTCTCAGAGTCTGCCTAGAAGTGTGTCAAAATTGTACTGAAAATGAGAACCCTTTTCAGCTCTGGTGTCAGCAATCTTAAGACTCATCTTGTAGACTGCTTGTTCATCCCCATAATCCCATTTACAACGGTATGGACTGCACCAGAACCAATACTTATGAACCTATCTACTGGACTGTATTGAGTTCTGTTGATGCCATACGGTGAATGTTATTAACTTGTTCATCAGTAGTTGAGGTTTTTGGACAACTTGACCGAGGGTCATCTTCTATGCTATCCCTGTTCGTGTTGCATTCTGCAGCCCATTTCTTAATTGTAGCATAGGACGTGTATTCCTCAGCAAATATCTGAATCATGTTCGGGTTCATATCTTTCTGTTGAAGATACATTATAACTGCTTGGGTCTCGGTTTTGTCCATTTCAAGATGTGCTGCGTCCTCTTACACTTGTATGGACCTCACATGAAGAGAAATTAAACCGAGAACACTAACCATGGGTATACAGTCAGTCAGTTAAGTGCCATACGTGATACACGCTTTAGGCGATCATGTCTCGAAAGAGATGACTAACTGGGCAGAAGATTATCCCGCAGTAATTTGCCATTGCTTTCTACGGTAGACTGGTTTCCAACCAAGGCTATAGAACACAATCTGTCCTATAATTTAACTCATAGTAGTAGGAAGAAGAGATAGATTATATTACATTATTATATTAAGTATAATTAGTGGAGGATCAGTTTACTACTCCATAACAATTGAAAACCGATCCCCCAATTTATGTCCAGTAGAAGACTTAATGATGTTTCCAACTCTTATATTCAGTCAGACAGTTAAGTGCCATACGTGATACACGCTTAGCGCGATCATGTCTTGAAAGAGACATGATTGACTGAGCAGAAGATTATTTCGCAGTAGGTTGCCATTGCATTCTGCGGTAGACTGGTTGCCAGCCAAGGCTATAGAACCCAATCTGCCCTGTTATTTAACCCATAACTGGAGGGAAGAGACGGATTAATACCTTTTGCAAGGGTATCTGTACGTAAGTGAATGCAAGGAATCCAACTGGAATTCGAACTCGTCTCCTCAATTTGTCGTTTCGAGTCGATATCCACTGCACCACATCGCACATTCGGGCTATACGTCTGTGTGTGTGTGTGTGTGTGTGTGTGTGTGTGTGTCCGTTACCTATAGACTCCGAAACGGCTGAACCGATTTTCTTGAAAATTTACACAGTTATACTATAAGCGACTGCGAGTGTCCTTAGCTAGGTTTTGGGCCGAGGTACTCCCGATAAATATCGAAAATCGACAATCGAAAAAATCGGGTTATAGTAGGAGTGGTTCGATTTTAACCAAATTTTATACACTCATAGACAAAGACATAAGAAACGATATTCAGAAATTTCAATGTTGCAGTTCTTACAATAGTGTAGAAAATCGATAATATATATATATATATAAAAGGCAAGATGTTTGTGCGTATGTGTGTGTGTGTGTGTGTGTTTGTCTGCCTGTATGTCCTTTATACAAATCCACAATTTTTATCCGATTCTCACCAAACTTCACACAAATATTCTTTAGGCTGAGTCTGAGCTCCAGGACCATGGATTAGTTTTAAAGCTTTCATTACACCCGAGCAACGCCGGGCTATACTACTAGTTAAGAATAAAACTCATTGAGTATTAAACATTACAAGTTAATATTTGATTTCATGAGACACTTAATGTTCAATATATTGGGATAAGTTCTTTTGTTTTTTGTAATTATTGTCATACGGCACATACCACGTTATAGCCAAACTGAAATTTGAAACCTGCGGCATTAAATCTCCCAAAAGAACTTTAGTCTCAGATTCATAACTCTGATCTAAATCATCACACGTCATCGTCGTCGTCCTGCGGCCTTGGCCTAGATAGAACTCACTACACCCCTCCAGTATTCCCTGTGCATTTGGAACCCTGGTGCAGTTCATAGCGAAATTCATAATCTTGTCAAATAGCTGAATACTTGATGCTTCGCCAGGGCTACTAAGGGTTTTTTTTATTGTAACACCAAAACTGGATGGGTTGCCGCCAGGCCCCATCCCGTTATTTAACCCATAACTGGAGGGAAGTGACGGATTAATACCTTTCTCAAGGGTACCAGTGCTTAAGTGAATGCAGGGTACCCAACTAGAATTCGAACTCGGCTCACCGATTTCTCTTTCGGAGCCGATATCCACTGCACCACAACGGACATCCGTCACTGAACGCTTTCAGCGCCTGGACTTCACAAGTGGTCACCTATCTAAGTATTGACCAGGCTCAACGTTGCTTAACTTCGGTGATCAAACCAGAACCGGTGTATTCAATGTGATATGCCGTAAGCATCACACAACATAGCGCCCTAAATGCCGAACGCACAGTGCAGATTAAAATCCTCAAACGTAAATCTACAAGCTAAGTGTGCTGTTCCTTTGCTACGGAGTAAACCTATTTAGAAATACGCCGGAATTAGCCAGGACTGAGGCCCAAAAGATCTACGACTGGGTTGTAGTCGTAACATTGCTGGGCACCTGATAGGTTTCCTTCACATCAGTCAGGTAAATGCCATACGTGATACATGGTTGAGCAATCATGTCTCGAAAGAGACATCATTGACTGGGCAGAAGATTATCCCGCAGTAGGTTGCGATTATTTTCTGATGTAGACTGGTTGCCAGTCAAGGCTAGAGAACCTAATTTGTCCTGTTATTTTACCCATAACTGGAGGGAAGAAACGGTTTAATAACTTTTCCAATGGTATTTGAGCGTAAGTGAATGCAAGGAATTAGACTGGAATTCGAATTCGGCTCCCCAATTTCTCGTTCCGAACCGATATCCACTGCACCACAACGCACCTCCCTCACATATCTGAGCAGAAAGACAGAGACGTATTCATTCATTTTAGTAATTTCATTTCAGTAAAAACGTTGGTTGAGCGGTCCTAAAAGTGGTTTGATCCAAAGTGCTGTAAGTCACAACAGAGGGGACAAAAGCTTGAGGAATTGAATTACGAAGGGAAATTTATTGAAAATTAGATATCCAAAAAGTCATGGCACGTGGAATAAGAACAATCTCCCACCGTGGACTAAATAAGAGTTCAATTCGAAATTAAAGCCAATATCACCTGAAGAGGGTCGGAGTGTCCAATGACCGGAACGTCGTGGAGACGGCATTAGGATGAGAACAACAGTCCGTACAATGGAAATAGTTCCAATAACTCAAACCGGAAATACATGCAGATGTTGAAGCAGTGAATATGACAATAAAGATGAGGACAACAGTCCGTACAATGGAAATAATGTAAATAGTTCCAATACCTCATCACGGAAATATATACAGCCCATGAAGAAGACCAAAGTTTACAACGGCCGAAACGTAAATTAATATAGCTGTAAAGATGAGGACAACAGACCGAACAATGTAAATAGTGACAATACCTATCTCTGAAATAGAGAAAATTTCTAAAGCAGGCCGGAGCGTAGAACGGCCGAAATGCCGGGAATATTGCAATAAAGAGGAGAACAAATGTCCGAACAATGTAAATAATCAGTATACATCATTTCATAAATATACACAGAGATGTGCGTTGCTGTGCAGTTGATATCGGCTCGCAACGAGAAATTGGGGAGCTGAGTTCGAATTCCAGTCGAATTCCTTGCATTCACTTACGCTCAAATACCATTGGGAAAACCGTTTCTTCCCTCCAGTTATGGGTTAAATAAGAGGACAGATTAGGTTCTCTAGCCTTGACTGTCAACCAGACTACATCAGAAAATAATGGTAACCAACTGCGGAATAATCTTCTGCCCAGTTAGTCATGTCTCTTTCGAGACATGATCGCCCAAACCGTGTTTCACGTATGGCTCTTAACTGACTGATTGAATATAAGAGTTAAAAACAAGATTAGGGCTTTTAAAAGGCATAAAGTGGGGGGTCATTTACATATTGTTATGAAGTAATAAACTGAGCCCCCACTAACTGCTACTTAATAATATAATACATCTCTTCTCCCTCTGGCTATGAGTTAAATAATAGGACAGAATGGATTCTATAGCCTTGGCTGGCAACCAGTTTACCGCAGACAGTAATGGCAACCTACTGCGAGTTGATCTTCTGCCCAGTCTGTCATGTCTCGAAAGAGACATGATCGCTCAAGCGTGTATCACGTATGGCATTTAATTCCCTGACTGAATAGTTGGAAACAAAGTTTCTACCGTGTGTAAAATGGGGGTGTGGTTTTATATTGTTATGAAGTAATAAACTGATCCCCCACTAATTACTTAACTGGCCAATATGGATAAAAGGATTGAATAGCAGAATATATTGGATTCTATAGCCTTGGTTGGCAACCAGGCTACTGCAGAAAGTAATAGCAATCTACTAGGGGTACATTTTTTACCCAGTCAGTCGTGTCTTCACCAAAGCGTGTATCGTACATTGGCACTTAACTGACAGATACAGGGAAAAAAGAAACATTGTGTCAGTATCACAGTTTGATGAACGCTGCCCTTTTTATTCTTTTTTGTATCATCATTTAACCCCAATAAAGGCGATAACGCCACTACGACGCAAGAAATTACTGCGTGTGAGAGAATATGAGAAAAACACTATTAAAGAGAGAGAACAATAAAAGAACAAGAATTAAGAAGACGGAAAATAACGATTGACATTGCATTTAAATTCAGTCATTTTTTAGTCATTTCACACCAAGCAAGGCAATAATACCACTAAGATGCAAATGGTTACTGAGTGTGAGAGAATATGAAAAAAACATTATTAAGGAGAGAGAACAATAAAAGAACAGGAATTAAGAAGACGGAAAATAACGATTGACATTGCATTTAAATTCAGTCATTTTTTAGTCATTTCACCCCAAGCAAGGCAATAATACCACTAAGATGCAAGTGGTTACTTAGTGTGAGAGAATATGAAAAAAAAAAACATTGTTAATGAGAAAGAACAATAAAAGAACAAGAATTAAGAAGACGGAATACAACGATTGACATTGCAATTAAATTTCCGAAGCTCGAAATTGACTTAAATGCAGAAGATAGAAGTGATTTTCCTGAGTGAATAGTGCGTAGAAACTGTTTACGTAGAACTTAAGGTTATATCTAGCCTAAGCTTGGGTAACCCTTTTTGGACAGCTGAGTGGCAATACTAAAAAGGTAATTGTTTGCAGTAGGTACCCCAGTATTTTTTTCATGTCAGAAGGCCATAAACGATAATGACACCAAGTAACAAAGGGTCGCTGATTCTAAAAGAAAATTTGAAAATGATTATATATATATATATATATATATATATATATATATATATATAATTTGTGTATTTAGGCAGTAAATTTTCTTTTAGACATGTCAGATTAAATAAATTGCAAACATTGTGTCTGCTTATTTTTAAACAAATCCGTTCATACTCACGGATAATCTTTCGCGTATTATAATTGAAAGAGGTCAGAAATGAGCTGTAACGTTGACAGATGTTATTATCATTCATTTCTCAATATACCCAAGTACTTTCAATCTCCTTCCGCGGTATGAGTCATGGTAACAAAAAATATTCGCAAGACTGTGTTGCTAAAAACTACTGTAAATGTTTTTCTGTTTCAAATATATATGCATATATTTTTTATATAATATATTTTACCCTCATTGGCTTTTATTTTAGTTATTTGTTTCCACAAACATATCTGAATCTGATATCTTCTAACTGATCTGTTTGGCAAATGTCACGTCTTTTAAAGAGAAGAATTCTTTATTCTCCATTCCTTTACGTATCTAATTGAAGAACGGTTTGCAACTTGTTTCTCGATCTTCTTGTAAGTGAATAAGCAATTATTCTTTTTTTTTTTTCGTTTGACCTACCCCCCACCCGCCACTCATAACCCACCAGCTCAGAGCTAGAATATGCTTGGCTATAAAATCTGAAAGATTCTTTCTATTTTAAGCGACAAGAATTTAGTAAAGAAGACGTGACATTAAACCAAATATCAGCTATTTTACCGAAGCTATTTTACCGCGGGTATTTTACCGCGGGTATTTTACCGCGGGTATTTTACCGCAGGTATTTTACCGCAGGTGTTTGACCGCAGGGTATTTTACCGCAGGGTATTTTACCGCAGGTATTTTACCGCATGTGTTTGACCGCGGGTATTTTACCGCAGGTATTTTACCGCATGTGTTTGACCGCAGGTATTTTACCGCAGGTATTTTACCGCAGGTATTTTACCGCAGGTATTTTACCGCAGCTATTTTACCGCATGTGTTTGACCGCAGGTATTTTACCGCAGGTATTTTACCGCAGCTATTTTACCGCAGGTATTTTACCGCAGCTATTTTATCGTAGGTAATGGTGTGTACTCAGATCTATCTGTTTATTTTATTTTATTAATCTTTTTCTTTAAATGTCTTTTTTATTATAATTTGATATAATTCTAATTATTTATTTATTTAATTTTTATATTATTTATTTACTTTTGCATAATAATTTGTGCTCTTTGTTCTTTAGATGAGTTATTTAATCTTTGTAGACGCATATCTGAATCTATCAACTTCTAACTGTTTAGTTGAACATGAAACAACAACCTCACAGAATGGGATTTATCATCCCGTTTTTTCAAGTCTTTTGACTGAGATAAAGGCGTAGTATCTGTTTGCTCATATTTTAGATAGGAGGAAGCAACCTATTCTAGGGATACCAACCCTTCCTCATTTCACTAAAAGAGGATGGGTCGGTGTAATTTTGAGGCCAGAGTGATAGTTGCGGCTGTGCCTAGGCCTGTAGGCAAACTCATGCCACATCCAACGTTAAAAACGACCTGTAGGCAAACTCATGCCACATCCAACGTTAAAAACGACCTGTAGGCAAACTCATGCCACATCCAACGTTAAAAACGACCTGTAGGCAAACTCATGCCACATCCAACGTTAAAAACGACCTGTAGGCAAACTCATGCCACATCCAACGTTAAAAACGACCTGTAGGCAAACTCATGCCACATCCAACGTTAAAAACGACCTGTAGGCAAACTCATGCCACATCCAACGTTAAAAACGACCTGTAGGCAAACTCATGCCACATCCAACGTTAAAAACGACCTGTAGGCAAACTCATGCCACATCCAACGTTAAAAACGACCTGTAGGCAAACTCATGCCACATCCAACGTTAAAAACGACCTGTAGGCAAACTCATGCCACATCCAACGTTAAAAACGACCTTGTGTCACAACCTGCCTAAATGGAAAGGTCAGGTGGGTAATCGATCCATTTTTTAAGCCAAATGTATCTGCAAATTCTACACTTGTTAGGGTTTTGTTATAAATGTTATCAAAATATAACGTATCTTGTGATTTTATTTTATTAATTTTTAAATCAATTTTGGTGAAGACGTCCAATTAAACTGATTCCCAAAGAACAAATATTGCTGGCATGTAAAAAAAAAAAATCAGTTGTTCTTGTCGTTAAGGACACATGCCCTAGTGGATATAAACGTTGGTTAGTTCCTTTGACTTGACCCAAAAGGTTGTGAGTTCAATACCAGACTACAGAGTGGTGAACAAGTAACTTACAGGGTTAGAGGGAGATAACTCATGACTACCAGAAGTAGCTCTACGCAAGGCATGGAGATGATATAACCCAGTGATTGCAATAAAGGATTCTATTCGAAATTCCTTGCACCTGAAGAAGACCGGAGAGTACAACGGCGGAAATGACAACAAAGATGAGGACAATAGTCTGAGTAATGTAAATACTATAAACGCTACCTCATCTCAGAAATATAGACAAAAAAAGGCTTTTCTAAATAATCGGTAACACCTGTCGAATTTGTGCTTTATAATCTGTTCTGCTCACCGAAAGTATTTTCAATCTTGATGTTTCAAATATAGGTTTGTTAACCCTCTAGGGCCATTCGTATCATATTTGATACAGTATGAAAACAAGCCTTGAAAGAAATATTTTCCTGAAAAATTTTTTAAGAGAAATATTTTATAAATTTCAAATGAAAGCAGTACTGACTGCTCAGTCAATGAATACCAAATGTTTCCTTATAGGGAAATACC
This sequence comes from Ascarosepion bandense, assembly GCA_037127315.1. Lineage (NCBI taxonomy): Eukaryota > Metazoa > Mollusca > Cephalopoda > Sepiida > Sepiidae > Ascarosepion > Ascarosepion bandense. The sequence continues at coordinate 1,092,884 of JBBBDQ010000967.1, forward strand.
AAATGTTTCCTTATAGGGAAATACTGTATCAAATATGATACGAATGGCCCTAGAGGGTTAAGCTGAGTAAAATTTCTGAAATTCTCTATTGCGTATAATACACAACTCATTTTTTGCCTTTAGATCCATTCAAAATTTCTCGTCTTATCTAAACTTATTTATAAATGGAACATTGTGTGTGTGTGTGTGTGTGCGTGTGTGTGTGTGTGTGTGTGTGTGTCCGTTACCTATAGAATCCGAAACGGCTGAACCAATTTTCTTGAAAATTTACACAGTTGTACGATAAGCGTCTGCGAGTGTTTTAGATAGGTTTTGTGTCGAGGTACCTCAGATAAATATTGAAAATCGATAATCGAAAAAATCGGGTTATAGAAGGAGTAGTCCGATTTTAATCAAATTTGATACACTCATAGACAAAGACATAAGAAACGATATTCAAAAATGTCAAAGTTGCAGTTCTTACAATAGTGCAGAAAATCGATAATATACATATATATAAAAGGCAAGATGCTTGTGTGTGTGTGTGTGTGTGTGTGTGTGTGTGTGTGTGTGTGTATGTGTGTGTGTGTGTGTCTGTCTATCTGTCTGTATGCCCTTTATACAAATCCACAATTTTTATCCGATTCTCACCAAACTTCACACAAATATTCTTTAGACTGAGTCTGAGCTCCAGGATCATGGATTAATTTTAACGCTTTCATTACACCTGAGCAACGCCGGGCTATACTGCTAGTTCACAATAAAATAGGGTAACTAAAATATAATAAGTAACATGTAAGAGTTCGAATTCCAGTTGGATTCCTAGCATTAACTTACGCGTAAATACTCTTGGGAACAGTATTAATCCGTCTCTTCCTCCCAGTTATGGGTTAAATAATAGGGTAGATTGGGTTCTATACCCTTAGCTGGCTACTAATCTACCGTAGAAAGCAATGGCAACCTACTGCGGGATAATATTCTGCCAAGTCAATCATGTTTCTTTCGAGACATGATCGCATGGTACTTAACTGACTGATTGAATATAATAGTTGAGAACATGATGAAGGCTTCTACTGGGCATAAAGTGAGGGATCAGTTTTATTTTATTATGGAGTAATAAACTGATCCCCCACTAAGCACTACTTAATAATATAATGCATCTCTTCCCCCTTTAGTTATGAGGCAAATAATATGATAGACTGGGTTCTATAGCCTTGGCTGGCAACCAGTCTACCATTGAAAGCATTGGCAATCTACTGCGGAATAATATTCTGTCCAGGCAATCATGTCACTTTCGAGACATGATCGACCAAAGCGTGTTTCACGTATGGCACTTAACTGACTGATTGAATATAATAGTTGAAAACATGATTAAGGCTTCTACTGGGCAAAAAGTGAGGGATCAGTTTTATTTTATTATGGAGTAATAATCTGATCCCCCACTAATCACTACTTAATAATATAATGCATCTCTTCCCCCTTTAGTTATGAGGCAAATAATATGACAGACTGGGTTCTATAGCCTTGGCTGGCAACCAGTCTACCGTTGAAAGCATTGGCAATCTACTGCGGAATAATATTCTGCCCAGGCAATCATGTCACTTTCGAGACATGATCGTCCAAAGCGTGCATCACGTATGGCACTTAACTGAGTGGACATGTAAGAAGAATATAGATGGATTTGAGTCGTCAAGTAGGATGGGCGTTGTGGTGCAGAAGATATCGACTCGGAACGACAAATCGTGGAGCTGATCCCCCACTTTATGCCCCACAGAAGCCTTAATCATGTTTTCAACTATTATATTCAGTCAGTCAGTTAAGAGCCAAACATGATACACACTTTGGGCGATCATGTCTCGAAACAGACATGACTGACCAGGCAGAAGATTAACCCGCAGTAGGTTGCCATTGCTTTCTATGGTAGACTGGTTGCCAGCAAAGGTTATAGAACCCAATCAATCCAGTTATTTGACTCATAGGTAAAGAGAAAAGAAATCTATTACATCATTATGTAGTAATTAGTGGGGGATCGGTTTCCTATTGTTATGAAGTAATAAATTGATTCCCCACTTTATTACCAATATAAGCCTTAATCATTATTCCAACTATTATATACAGTCAGTCAGTTAAGTGCCATACGTGATACACGCTTGGGCGATCATGTCTCGAAAGACACATGATTCACCGGGCAGAAGATTATCCCGCAGTTGGTAGCCATTGCTTTCTTCGGTAGACTGGTTACCAACCAATCTGTCCTGTTATTTGACTCATAGCTAGAGGGGTTAGAAATGTATGATATTATTAAGTAGTAATTAGTGGGTGATCAGTTTATTGCTTCATAACAATATAAAACTGATCCCCAACTTTATGCCCAGTAGAAGCCTTAATCATGTTTCCAACTATTATATTCAGTCAGTCAGTTAAGTGCCATACGTGATACACGCTTTGGGCGATCATGTCTAGAAAGAATCATGACTTACTGGGCAGAATATTATCCCGCAGTAGGTTGCCATTGCTTTCTGTGGTAGACTGGTTGCCAGCAAAGGTTATAGAACCCAATCTGTCCTGTTATGCTTGATCCATGGTATTCGCAGCATTTTCTTCATCTTCAATGAGATTTTCCAGCATTCACTGCCATATTGAAGAACTGACATCACATAGCAATCCAGTACTCTCTTCTTTGTTTCTAGCAAAATTGTCCTGTTTCTTAATACTTTACTCAGCTCATGGAATGCATCCTTGTGCTTTTGGATCTCAGGACATAAATGTATAGAAACTGATGGTCACAAAGTGAGGGATCAGTTTATATATTGATTGTAATATGGAATTGATCCCCCACATTATATCCAGTATGTTTCTGTAGAACGACATTTCATTTGCTTCAAGTTTTCCCTTCATCTTTGATAATATTGTCCAGCATTAACTGCCATATTGAAGGACTGACATCACATAGCCAGTACTCCCTTATTTGTTTCTAGTAAACTACGCTTTCCCTAAACTTGCCCTCTCTTTTTACTTCATCTATAGGGTTAAATAACATGACATTAGGTTCTTTAGACTTGGTTGGTCACCAGCCTTCAGAAGAAAGTAATAGCAACATACGGCAGGAAAATATTCTGCCTAGTCAGACTATGAATTTTGCAAGACATGATCGCCGGAGCGTGCATCATGTGTGACACTTAACCGATTAGATTGGCAGCAACGTCGCGATGTTTTATAGTGAAATGGTTAGATGTACCCGTGACTTCAATACTAACTGATTCTTTTCTCGCACTCTCACTGATGGAGTTACTTCTGGTTCCTAGCTTTCAAATTAAATCATAAAAATATTTTAATGCAATGTCGATGAGTATCTTCCGTCTTCTTAATTCCTTTTCTTTTATTGTTCTCTCTCCTTAATAGTGTTTTTCTCATATTCTCTCAAACTCAGTAACCACTTGAATCTTAGTGGTATTATTGCCTTGCTTGGGGTGAAATGTCTAAAAAATGACTGAATTTAAATGCAGTGTCAATCGTTATCTTCTGTCTTCTTAATTCCTTTTCTTTTATTGTTCTCTCTCCTTGATAGTGTTTTTCTCATATTCTCTCACACTCAGTAACCACTTGAATCTTAGTGGTATTATTGCCTTGCTTGGGGTGAAATGACTAAAAAATGACGGAATTTAAATGCAATGTCAATCGTTATCTTCCGTCTTCTTAATTCCTTTTCTTTTATTGTTCTCTCTCCTTAATAGTGTTTTTCTCATATTCTCTCAAACTCAGTAACCACTTGCATCTTAGTGGTATTATTGCCTTGCTTGTGTGAAATGACTAAAAAATGACTGAATTTAAATGCAGTGTCAATCGTTATCTTCTGTCTTCTTAATTTTTGTTCTTTTTATTGTCCTCTCCTTAATAATGTTTTTCTCATATTCTCTCACACTCAGTAACCATTTGCATCTTAGTGGTATTATTGCCTTGCTTGGGGTGAAATGACTAAAAAATGACTGAATTTAAATGCAGTGTCAAATCGTTATCTTCTGTCTTCTTAATTCCTGTTCTTTTATTGTTCTCTCCTTAATAATGTTTTTCTCATATTCTCTCACACTCGCAACCATTTGCATCTTAGTGGTATTATTGCCTTGCTTAAAGAACAATTAAAAAAATGGACTGAATTTAAATGCAATGTCAATCGTTATCTTCCGTCTTCTTAATTCCTTCTTTTATTGTTCTCTCTCCTTAATAGTGTTTTTCTCATATTCTCTTCCTCACTCAGTAACCATTTGCATCTTAGTGGTATTATTGCCTTGCTTGGGGTGAAATGACCAAAAAAATGACCACTCTAAATGCAGTGTCAATCGTTATCTTCTGTCTTCTTAATTCTTGTTCTTTTATTTACCCTCTCTCCTTAATAATGTTTTTCTCATATTCTCTCACACTCAGTAACCATTTGTATCTTAGTGGTATTATTGCCTTGCTTGGGATGAAATGACTAAAAAATGACTGAATTTAATGCAGTGTCAATCGTTATCTTCTGTCTTCTTAATTCCTGTTCTTTATTGTTCTCTCTCCTAATAATGTTTTTCTCATATTCTCTCACACTCAGTAACCATTTGCATCTTAGTGGTATTATTGCCCTGTTTGGGGTGAGAATGACTAAAAAATTGTACTGAATTAAATGCAGTGTCAATTGTTATCTTCTGTCTTCTTAATTCTTGTTCTTTTATTGTCCTCTCTCCTTAATAATGTTTTTCTCATATTCTCTCACACCCAGTAACCATTTGCATCTTAGTGGTATTATTGCCTTGCTTGGGGTGAAATGACTAAAAAATGACTGAATTTAAATGCAGTGTCAACTGTTATCTTCTGTCTTCTTAATTCTGTTCTTTTATTGTTCTCTCCTTAATAATGTTTTTCTCATATTCTCTCACACTCAGTAACCATTTGCATCTTAGTGGTATTATTGCCTTGCTTGGGGTGAAATGACTAAAAAATGACTGAATTTAAATGCAATGTCAATCGTTATCTTCTGTCTTTATCTTGTTCTTTTATTGTCCTCTCTCCTTAATAATGTTTTTCTAAGTATTCTCTCACACTCAGTAACCATTTGCATCTTAGTGGTATTATTGCCTTGCTTGGGGTGAAATGACTAAAAAAATGACTGAATTTAAATGCAGTGTCAATCGTTATCTTCTGTCTTCTTAATTCCTGTTCTTTTATTGTTCTCTCTCCTTAATAGTGTTTTTCTCATATTCTCTCAAACTCAGTAACCACTTGCATCTTAGTGGTATTATTGCCTTGCTTGGGGTGAAATGTCTAAAAAATGACTGAATTTAAATGCAATGTCAATCGTTATCTTCCGTCTTCTTAATTCCTGTTATTTTATTGTTCTCTCTCCTTAATAGTGTTTTTCTCATATTCTCTCACACTCAGTAACCACTTGCATCTTAGTGGTATTATTGCCTTGCTTGGGGTGAAATGACTAAAAAATGACTGAATTTAAATGCAATGTCAATCGTTATCTTCTATCTTCTTAATTCTGGTTCTTTTATTGTTCTCTCTCTTTAATAATGTTTTTCTCATATTCTCTCACACTCAGTAACCATTTGCATCTTAGTGGTATTATTGCCTTGCTTGGGGTGAAATGACTAAAAAATGACTGAATTTAAATGCAGTGTCAATCGTTATCTTCTGTCTTCTTAATTCTGGTTCTTTTATTGTTCTCTCCCCTTAATAATGTTTTTCTCATATTCTCTCACACTCAGTAACCATTTGCATCTTAGTGGTATTATTGCCTTGCTTGGGGTGAAATGACTAAAAAATGACTGAATTTAAATGCAATGTCAATCGTTATCTTCTGTCTTCTTAATTCCTGTTCTTTTATTGTTCTCTCTCCTTAATAGTGTTTTTCTCATATTCTCTCACACTCAGTAACCACTTGCATCTTAGTGGCATTATTGCCTTGATTGGGGTGACTAACCACTGTTCTTGTATTGTTCTCTCTCAATAGTATTATTTCTTTCTGATACTCTTACACAACCCTTCCATATTAGGAACTTTATTGCCTTCCAAGGGGCGAAATGATAAAAAAAAATGGCTACCAGCAAACAGGAGAATTCCTCAGGTTTATTGGTCTTAATCTGATAATTCTATATTTTTATATATCACCAATTCTACTTAATCTCATATTGTCAATCACTTTAGTAGCTCGAGTTAAATTGCTATTTTTGAAAGCTATACATAGAGTTACATCAATAAACATCCAAGAAATTAGCTGATTTTGTTTCGTTTTTGTTTTCTCATGACAAAAAATTAAATCTGCAAGAAAAGAAAAATTGAAAACGGATTCCATGTAGGAATAAAAGAAGATGGATTCAGGTGAAATATAAAATGAATTTTGCATAAAAATGAGGCAAAGAATGAAATATACAAAAATAGAAAGAGGAAAATACGAAAGAGAAAACAAAAAATAAAAGTGAATTTAAATTAAAAAGAAATGGAAATGAACGCTACAGAGATAATAGAAAAAGAATTCGGTATAAAAATCAGAAAATTAATTATGTAGGAAACAACAACAGACGCGTTATGCATATAAATAAAATATAAAAAAGGAATTTTAGAATAAAAAATGAATTCTACATGAAATCATACAAAGTGAACATTATCTATCTATCTATCTATCTATCTATCTATCTATCTATCTATCTATGTCATTCTGCTCATATCTATCTATCTATCTATCTATATATATATATATATATATATATATATATATATATATCATTCTGTTCTATCTATCTATCTATCTATCTATCTATCTATCTATCTCCGTCTGTTCCTATCTATCTATCTATCTATCTATCTATCTATCTATCTATCTATCTATCTATCCCAGTCTATTCATATCTATCTATCTATCTATCTATCTATCTATCTATCTATCTATCCCAGTCTGTTCATATCTATCTATCTATCTATCTATCTATCTATCTATCTATCTATCCTAGTCTGTTCATATCTATCTATCTATCTATCTATCTATCTATCTATCTATCTATCTATCTATCTATCTATGTATCCCAGTCTGTTCATATCTATCTATCTATCTATCTATCTATCTATCTATCTATCTATCTATCTATTTCCGTCTGTTCATATCTATCTATCTATCTATCTATCTATCTATCTATCTATCTATCTCTGTTCATTCATATTGAACGTACATATATAAGCATTTCTATATCGATAAAAAGACTAATACATATGAATAAATTTATACAGAGAGAAATTTATATGTGAGTGAGTGAGTAAGTGAGTGATTTATTTAGTGAGTGAGTGTGTAGAGTTGTGCTCAAAATACGTGCTGCTGCTGCTACTGCTGTCATCATAAGTCTCCTCTCATTTATTTTGACTTCTCTGACATTTAAAGCAGGGTTCTATCGAATCGAAGAATTGAAAGAAAGAAGTAACTTTTCAAGCAGAATGTCTTAAATAATAAACTGGAGACCTTCCTCTAAATAAAACAGCCGTACAAATGTTTCTGCCATGTCGACATTTCTTTTTTTCTTTTTTTTTTCTTTTCATTTTTGCTTTCTATTTTTCTTTTTAGAATTAGTTCGCCAGTAACCGCCCGAAATCAAATTCCCAATTTTATTTTTATTTGTTTTTCCTTTTCTCCAGGAAAACCGTATTTATTTCTTTATGATTTGAGTTACATAAACCAAAGTATTATTACTGTTTCATAAAGCATTTTATCTATAATGATTCAAAATAGTAAGCAACATATTATGTTGTTACATAAATTCTTTCGTTTTTTTTATCATTTATTTTAATAGTTACTGTTAGCAAATGCTCTTATTCAACAATGTATTTCTTTTCATTTTTACGACCTCCAGTCAACGATTCAGTAATTGTTCAATTACTCAACGAGAGAAATCATTATGTTTTGACCCGAAAGATTAATCAAGCCACGTTTTAAACTCCACGTTGTTGATGAACGAAACACCCCTCAAATTCTTAGGAAGAAATCGAAAGAGTTTGTTGTCTGTCGGTGCTAAATCAGGATAATATGTTGACTGCAGAAGAACTTCCCAACCGAACTCTTTAGTCATATATTTGGCTATGCTAGCGATGTCGGGGCGACATTTGACATGTGGAGTGATTTCTACTGTAGGCACAGGTATTTCCAGCCGAATAGTCTCTTTGGCAGTTTTGTGACTTTGATTAAAAGTGAATAACCTAGACGTATGAATTTAACCACCCTGTATGGTAGGTCAAGTCTTTTCAGAAGCATTACCTCTTTCAGCCGGTTCATTTGTTTAACACATAGCTTAGAGATTAAGAATTTAATCAAATTTTATTGCCGGTCAGGTCTTTTCGGCTGCATTCTCATTCAGACTGTTTATTTTTATAGTTTAGCATTAAACGTTTGGTTGTCATGAAGTATTTCCTCTCCGTTCACAACCCAAATATCTCGAGCAGCTTTGGTAGTATTACGATTTTGATTTAAAGGAAATAGAAGACGTCGAAAAAGTTCTTTTTTGTCTATTCGACATTCCATTTGAAAATGGTACCTAATCCGAAAAAAAAAATTAGTAAATTTAGACGAGTTTCACAGGATAACCAGATAAACAAAGAAGGAAAAAATGCTACAAAAGTTTATTCTTCGAGATCAACCGCAGATGATCTGTGATAAAAAAAAAAACAAAAAAGAAAAACGAATATATGGAACAATCTAAAAATAAGCTTTGTGACCTTGATTCAAATCAAAGAGAAACCCTCGAAAATAGTTCCATCTTGGCTATTCGGCATTCCAACTCAAATGATTCTCTAATCTGAAATAAAATTTCACTCACGTTAGACGTAGTTTTCTCATGCCTTTTCTATTAATATTTCTATGGCAATTTTTCTCATGGTCTCTTCTGTTTGGTAATCTGGACCTTAAGAATTTAATCAAACTTTATCGCCGGTCAGGTCTTTTCGGCTGCATTGTCTCTTTCAGACTGTTTATTTGTACAGATTAGCATTGAACGTTTGGTTATTTTGAAGCGTTTCGTCTCCGGTTACAACCCAAATGTCTCCAGCAGTTTTGTGGCTCTGAGTAAGAGCAAAAGAAAAGATGTCGAACAAGTTTTGATCGCTTGAAAAGAAAGAAAGAAAAAAAGAAAGAAAGAAAGAAAGAAAGATTAATCCCTTCTTACCAATAGCTCATGAATAATGAACTATACTGCTTTGATTGCGTGGAAAACAAAAAGACACAACAGAGACGCCACATCGTTTCTGTGGGTGGGAGAAAGAAAGAAAGAAAGAAAGAAAGAAAGAAAGAAAGAAAAAGAAAGATTAACCTTCTCTTACCAATAGCTCATGAATAATGAACTATACCGCTTTGATTGCGTGGAAAACAAAAAGACACAACAGAGACGCTTTTCAAGAATGTTTCGTGGGTGGGAGAAAGAAAGAAAGAAAGAAAGAAAGAAAGAAAGAAAGAAAGAAAGAAAGAAAGAAAGATTAACCTCTTACCAATAGCTCATGAATAATGAACTATACCGCTTTGATTGCGTGGAAAACAAAAAGACACAACAGAGACGCCACATCGTTTCCGTGGGTGGGAGAAAGAAAGAAAGAAAGAAAGAAAGAAGAAAGAAAGAAAGATTAACCTCTCTTAACAATAGCTCGCGAATAATGAACTATAACGTTTGATTGTGGAAAAAACAAAAAGACACAACAGAGACGCCACATCGTTTTGTGGGTGGGAGAAAGAAAGAAAGAAAGAAAGAAAGAAAGAAAGAAAGAAAGAAAGATTAGACCCTTACCAATAGCTCATGAATAATGAAAACTATACCATTGATTATGTGGAAAACAAAAGACACAACAGAGACGCCACATCGTTTCGTGGGTGGGAGAAAGAAAGAAAGAAAGAAAGAAAGAAAGAAAGAAAGAAAGAAAGAAAGATTAACTTTCACCAATAGCTCATGCATAATGAACTATACCATTTTGATTGGTGGGAAAACAAAAAGACACAACAGAGAGCGGCCAAGAATGTTTCCGTGGGTGGGAGAAAGAAAGAAAGAAAGAAAGAAAGAAAGAAAGAAAGAAAGAAAGAAAAAGATTAATCTCTTACCAAAACAGCTCATGAATAATGAACTATACTGTCAGATTATGTGGAAAACAAAAGAGTACAACAGAGATGCCACATCACGCCTGTGGGTGGGAGAAAGAAAGAAAGAAAGAAAGAAAGAAAGAAAGAAAGAAAGATTAATCCCTGCCGAACAGCTCAACAATGAACTATACCGTTTTGATTATGTGGAACAAAAAAGACACAAACAGAGACGCCACATCGTTTCTGTGTGGAGAAAGAAAGAAAGAAAGAAAGAAAGAAAGAAAGAAAGAAAGGAAAGGGAAAGACGAACTTTCTTTACCAATAGTCTAAGAATAATGAACTATACCGTTTTGATTATGGAAAACAAAAAAGACACAACAGAGACGCCACTGTTTCCCTGTGGGTGGGAGAAAGAAAGAAAGAAAGAAAGAAAGAAAGAAAGAAAGAAAGATTAATCCTTACCAACAGTCACAATGAACTTATACCGCTTTGATTTATGGAAAACAAAAAGACATAACAGAGACGTCAACATCGTTTCTGTGGGTGGGGAGAAAGAAAGAAAGAAGAAAGAAAGAAAGAAAGAAAGAAAGATTAACCTCTCTTACCAACAGCTTCCAATAATGAAACTATACCGTTTTGATTGGTGGAAAATAAAGAGGCCATCAGAGATGCCACATCGTTTCCGTGGGTGGGAGAAAGAAAAAGAAAGAAAGAAAGATCAAAGGATTTATCATCTGCATTCACTTACGCGCAAATACCCTTGGGAAAGGTATTTCGTCGCTTCTCCCTCCAGCTATAGGTTAAATACCATGACAGCTTGTGTTTTATAGCTTTGGTTGGCAACGCAGATAGGAATGGCAACTTACTGCGGGAAATTTTTTTACGCAGTCAGTCATGTCTCTTTCGACACTTGATCGTTTAAATATGTATCACTTATGGTATTTAAATAAATAACTGTAAAAACAGAACATATTTTTTTAAAAATCTGCTCACTGAATATCATTTATTAAATCCGAATTCAGAAGAAATAGATAACATTGTATATAACACTATAATACCTGTGAAAACAAATTATAGGACACTTCTTTTTAAAGTTTGCATTGTTTAATTGCTTAAGGCTTTCACTGATCATCGGAACAAAATGGCAATGCTACGATAAAAGGTCTAATTTGATGGCAAAATGATTTAGTTATAATGTTCTTGTGCTCTGCATTTTGTCCATATACAATTTGTAAAGATGCAGAATATTATGCATTTTATGAAACTGTGCTCTAAGGCTTTCACTGGTCACCGGAATGAAATTGCAATGCTACGAATTTGAAACCTAAACTTAATATTCAAACTAGTTTTCTCAATAAACAGTCTTGTCCATATACAATTTGTAAAACTTTAGAAAATTATGAATTTTATAAGTTTGTGTTTTCATTGATCACTGAAATAAAATTCCAACTTTCCGATTTTGAACCTAACTTTAATTTTTAAACTTGTCTTTTTAAAAAATGGTGATAATTTGGAAAAAAAATTGTATCGGTATTTATGATGTCAAACCCCAACTTTCAAGTTGATTACAATACCACCTTTTGAAAATTAATCTGACCTGTTGTTCATGTGAGTCATCAGTTAAAAAGTAGAAAAGTCTTGTTTACCTCATTATTTATCCTGTCAAACCAAAGCATTTTGACTGAGTGCAATACCGCGGGTTAAAATTCAACCTACCCTGTTGGACATGGTCGCAGAGATCTCAGAAACGACTATTAAATTCTTCTGTGCTGTTTACGTTCAGGATGCAAATGATCATGACTCTCTACAACTTCTAACGCCAAGTATTGTTTATCCGACGGCTATACCCCGAAATTTCTGTTCCCCTGGACTTCTAGACATCTACTGATAGAAAGGTTGGTTCACTGTGTTGGACAAGAAATCTTTGTCTCGTCAGAATTCATTTTGCCCATTTAAATTTCTGTTCCCCTGGACTTCTATACATCTACTGATAGGAAGGTTGGTTCACTGTGTTGGGCAAGAAAGTTTGTCTCGTCAGAATTCATTTTGCCCATTTAAATTTCTGTTCCCCTGGACTTCTATACATCTACTGATAGGAAGGTTGGTTCACTGTGTTGGACAAGAAATCTTTGTCTCGTCAGAATTCATTTTGCCCATTTAAATTTCTGTTCCCCTGGATTTCTATACATCTACTGATAGGAAGGTTGGTTCACTGTGTTAGGCAAGAAATCTTTGTCTCGTCAGAATTCATTTTGCCCATTTAAATTTCTGTTCCCCTGGATTTCTATACATCTACTGATAGGAAGGTTGGTTCACTGTGTTGGACAAGAAATCTTTGTCTCGTCAGAATTCATTTTGCCCATTTAAATTTCTGTTCCCCTGGACTTCTATACATCTACTGATAGGAAGGTTGGTTCACTGTGTTGGACAAGAAAGTTTGTCTCGTCAGAATTCATTTTGCCCATTTAAATTTCTGTTCCCCTGGACTTCTATACATCTACTGATAGGAAGGTTGGTTCACTGTGTTGGGCAAGAAAGTTTGTCCCGTCAGAATTCATTTTGCCCATTTAAAAATTTACTATTTATTCTTGCATTGAATACTGTTGCCATATCTGGTCGGTTGATCCTGCTATTCATATCGTGGTTCTCGACAAAATCCAACGAAGGATCTGCAATGTAATCGATCCTGAATTGGAAAAAAAAAGAAACATCTGTACCAAGCCATTAGGTCGGATACGCAAGGTTTCATTTTGTCCTTCTTGAGTCCAATAAATCCTGTGAGAGTCATATTTTCCAAGCCTTCTTTCCTCATTATGTTTCAGTGTTGCGCCTGTCACTAACAGTTCCTTCTCTCTTGATCAAATTATCATTATTATACCCATTGAGTCGCTTCCTGTAGACATTTCCAACATTTTATTCTCTCAAGATGCTACCATTTTGAAAAAAAAAAGCATTATGTATAGAATGTATGTGAATAGAACACCACAATATGTCCTGAAAGACATCTATCAAGTTTAAGTTAAAAATCTACAAACGTTTATGTCTAATATTCAAAATTCAATTGGAACAATTTTTAATTATTGGCTGACCCTCGTATCAGTCAGTTAAGTGCCATACGTGATACACGCTTGGGCGATCATGTCTCGAAAGAGACATGACTGACTGGGCAGAAGATTATCCCGCAGTAGGTTGCCATTGCTTTCTGCGGTAGACTGGTTGCCGACCAAAGCTATAGAACCCAATCTGTCCTGTTATCTAACCCATAACTGGAAGGAATAGACGGAATAATACCTTTCCCAAGGGTATTTGCGCGTAAGTGAATGCAATGAATTCAGCTGGAATTCGAACTCGGCTGCCCCGATTTCTCGTTCCGAGCCGATATCCGTTGAACCACAACGCTATACACATCCTATAAGGAAAACTGAGATGTCTTGAATTTCAGTACAAATAAAAAGTACGATTTCGTAAATTAAGATAACAGGTGTAGATGGATTCGCCTAGTCTTTTGGACAAGTGTATAGGCTACAAGAAAGAAAGAAAGAAAAAAAGACAAATAATCTAATCTAAACTTATTTATAAATGGAACTTTGTCTGTGTGTGTGTGTCTCTGTGTGTGTGTGTGTGTGTGTGTGTGTATCCGTTACCTATAGACTCCGAAACGATTTTCTTGAACCGATTTTCTTGAAAATTTACACAGTTGTACGATAAGCGTCTGCGAGTGTTCTTAGCTAGGTTTTGTGTCGAAAATCAATAATCGAAAAAATCGGGTTATAGAAGGAGTGGTCCGATTTTAATCAAATTTGATACACACATAGACAAAGACATAAGAAACGATATTCAGAAGTTTCAAGGTTGCAGTTCTTACAATAGTGCAGGAAATCGATAATATATATATATATATAAAAGGCAAGATGTTTGTGTGTGTGTCTGTTTATCTGCCTGAATGTCTGCATTTTTTCAGCCCTTTTATTTTAGTTTTTGCCTAAGTAGGTATAATTGTAGTTCTTAGTCTCAGCCATGATACCATTTGTTCAGAGGACTTATTTAGCCTTCAAAATTCAGTTTACGACGAAAAAATCTTATTTGATATCGATACCAGGAAATCAAAATTTGACTTACATCCATTCATTTTTCTTTCAGTCTACGGTTTCGCTTTAACTGGAAACAACTATTGCTTTTTAGTCTTTTGTGTCCACGTCCAAAGAGTCTGAGCTCCAGGACCATGGATTAGTTTTAAAGCTCTCACTACTCCCGAGCAACGCCGGGCTATACTGCTAGTTTATATTATAAAGAGAAGAATAAATAAAAGAAAGAAAGAAAGAAAGAAAGAGAGGGAGGAAGAAAGAATAGTCTAAAAATAGAAAGAAACAACAATAGAAAAAAGAAATAAAGAATTTCTTAAGGGAAGTTGCGTACTTTCTATTCTGAGGTGGGCTTCCGCTACCAAAACGATTGAATCTGCCGAGGATTTTCTATTATCCACGTCTTTCCGTACTTGCATATGCCACAGATAGCTTGGCTCTATTAACAAAGTTTTATCGATAAAAATCAATTAATTCGGATACATTTTGCTAATGTTTCCCACGCCATCTAAATCGATATTACAAAAATCAAATCTTAGCAACGCGAAGGCCATTATATCGGATATCTTAAATCAAGAAAGCTTTCTAAAATGTTGCCATTAACAAGTTGACGGGCTTTGTGATAATAAGATTTACGAACGCCATCTTGAAAATATAACTTTTAATTGGTTTCTATGAACTATTTGTTTTTGGTAAAATGTATTAAACCTTTTCCTCATTTATATCATGAAAACAAAAATAAAAAATAAAGAAATATTTTTATTGTGAAAAATATAAATTATTTTTTCTGTTCAGTCTGCAAATAAAACGAATAATTTTGGAAGTAAGAAGAAAATTCGTTCTGTGGAAGAAGACAAAAATGGCCGCTAGTGATATGCGGATATGGGAAGAAGAAATAGAAAGCAAATAGGACGAAAAAGCGAAGTGTAAAGAAATGACAAAAGAAAAAATAAGATGAATAAAAGAAGAAAAATAAGAACAAGATCAAAAATTTAAAAAAATAAAAGGATAAACGAAAGAAAAAAACCAAAATACAAAAAAACAGATAAATAAATAAAATGGAGTAAATATCGAAAAAGGAAAATAAAATAGCAACAAAACAACAAAAACAAAGACAGAAGTAAAAAGAGTGTAAAAATATGAACGAGAAAATTAATGAAACACAGGAGAAAATAACAGAATGAATGAAAAGAAGAACACGTCAAAGGAAAGAAAATGAAAACGAGGAGACAAGAATAAAAAGAAAACAGAAGAAAAAAATACATAGGAAAAAAAAGACGAGGAATAGTAAGAAATATAAGAAAAAAAGAAAAGAAGAAAAACAAAGAAAGAAAGAAAAGAGAAATGAATGAAAAAAAAAACGGACAGTATAAAGAGAAGAGGTAAAACAATGAAAAGGAAAGAAAATATAAAGAATGGGAGAAGAAATCACGAATGAGTAATAAGAAAAGAAGAAGATACACGATAATAAAAAGAAACAATGAATGAAAAGAAAAAAGAAAAATAACAGTAGAGAGAAAAAGAGAGAAAAAAGAAAAAAACTAAAGTGAATAACACAATGAGAAGTAGAAAAGCAACAATAGAAACAAAGAAAGATTAACGAAGAGAAAAATATGAAGAAAGTTTCAAAAAATAGGAAATAAAGAGAAAAAGAAAAAGAAAACAAAACAAAAAAGAAGCAGGTGGAAACGAAGGAGAAATTTATGAAAAAAAAAAGTGTTTGGAAAAAGAAGTAAGTGAATGAAGACAGAAGCTTATAATTAATTGTATTTTCTCTAAAAACAGCAAGACCGTTTTCGAGACAGGGAACCGGAAATGAGTACTGATGGCACGACAGTCGGGTCTTTTCACATTTATGGAGATCTCCAGTTCAAAAGCGATGAGTTCAGTAAGTAAAATAGCGTGTAATTATTTCCTTTATTTACATAGTCATAGGAAATTATATGTGTAATCATTTCCTTTCTTCACATAGTCATAGGAAATTATATGTGTAATTATTTCCTTTATTTAAATAGTCATAGGAAATTATATGTGTAATCATTTCCTTTCTTCACATAGTCATAGGAAATTATATGTATAATTATTTCCTTTCTTTACATAGTCATAGGAAATTATATGTATAATTATTTCCTTTCTTTACATAGTCATAGGAAATTATATGTATACTTATTTCCTTTCTTTACATAGTCATAGGAAATTATATGTATAATTATTTCCTTTCTTTACATAGTCATAGGAAATTATATGTATAATTATTTCCTTTCTTTACATAGTCATAGGAAATTATATGTGTAATTATTTCCTTTCTTTACATAGTCATAGGAATTTATATGTGTAATTATTTCCTTTCTTTACATAGTCATAGGAAATTATATGTGTAATTATTTCCTTTCTTTACATAGTCATAGGATATATATATATATATATATATATATATATATATATATATATATAAACTTATCGTTATACTCATTTCGAAAAACCCTCCGAGCACAGACGCGGAAGGAAAAAATGGTGATAAAAAAAGAACGAGCTAAGCACCCGAACATCAGTCAAAGTACGTAGCCCAAAGAAAAAAAAAACCCCGAGACGAGTAACCTAAAACAAAAAGCGCTCAATACGCAAGTAGAGCAAACAAAGTAAATAGCTAACCTAGAGAGCCAACGAACCTACCACGATCTTCAGGAGCCAACTTTCCCTGAAGATCCAATTTGGTGAAACCTTAGTAGGTTCGTTGGCTCTCTAGGTTAGCTATTTACTTTATATATATATATATATATAAACTTATCGTTATATTCGTTTCGAAAAACCCTCCGAGTACATACGAGGAAGAAAAAATGGTAATAAAAAAGAACGAGCTAAGCACTCGAACATCAGTCAAAGTACGCAGCCCAAAGAAAAAACCCGAAAACAAAAAGCGCTCAATACGCAAGTCGAGCAAACAAAGTAAATAGCTAACCTAGAGAGCCAACGAACCGACCAAGGTTTCACCAAATTGGATCCAATTATGTGAAACCTTGGTAGATTCGTTGGCTCTCTAGGTTAGTTATTTACTATTTACTATATATATATATATATATATATATATATATATATATATATAGTGTTGTGTTTTGATCATATTTAGCGTCAAGGTTGTTGTTTATTCAGTGTTTTTTTTTTTAAATGAAATGCATTTTGGCAAGCAGGTTTTTTTTTATCGTAAAGGGATCAATATAGGGGTAGAGATAGTGCGTTGATAAGCAGAAAGAGTTTGTCACTTTAGCTGAGCAGGTTCATGCCTACTTCGTAGTTTCTTTAGGACACTGTTATGATATTCTGACTTACAAGCTCTGACGAGTGAAATTTATAACAGTGTTTTCACGAAACATCGGCATCGGCATGAACCTGCTCAGTTAAAATGACAAAATCTTTGTGCTTATATATATATATATATATATATATATATATATATAAAGGCAAGATGTTTGTGTGTCTGTCTATTTATCTGTCTGTATGTCCTTTATACAAATCCAGAATGTTTATCCGATTCTCACCAAACTTCACACAAATATTCTTTAGGCTGAGTCTGAGCCCCAGGTCCATGAATTAGTTTTAAAGCTTTCATTACACCCGAGCAACGCTGGCCTATAATGCTAGTACATATATATAACAAATAACCTTAGGAAAGGTAGTATTCCATCACTTCTTCCTCCAGATATAGGTTGTAAATAGGAAAAATTGAGTTTTATATCTTTGGTTGCCGCAGAAAGAAATCGTAACCTACTATGGAAATATTTTCTAATTAGTCAGTCATTGATCGAAAGGGACATGATCGCCCAAATGGGTATCACGTATGGCACTTAACTGACTAAATGTACTAGAAAAGTTTATTAGTAGGTGTTGCATCAGTAAAAATATTCTTATTTCTTTTTAATTCTTAAAAATCTAAAAATATTTTCTGGCTTTAAGTAACCGGAAAAAATTGATAAGTCTTAATTTTTTGTTAAATACTACATAAAGATATTAAATGTATAACAACTTACAGCCACGGTAAATGCTTGTTTAATGACCTTCACAAGTTCCCTGTGTGGAAACAGTTAATTTTACGATTGTTATATTATCATACTAGCAGTATAGCCCGGCGTTGCTCGGGTGTAATGAAAGCTCTAAAACTAATCCATGATCCTGGAGCTCAGACTCTTTGGAGATTGGCACGAAAGAATAAAAAGCAATAGTTGTTTCCAGTTAAAGCGAAACCGTAGACTGAAAGAAAAGTGAATGGATGTAAGTCAAATTTTGATTTCCTGCTATCGATATCAAATAAGATTTTTTCTTCGTAAACTGAATTTGAAGGCTAAATAAGTCCTCTGAGTAAATGGTATCATGGCTGAGACTAAGAACTACAATTATACCTACTTAGATCCAAACCCGAAGCAAAAACTAAAATAAAAGTGCTGAAAAAATTACAGACATACAGGCAGAAAAACAGGCGCACACACAAACATCTTGCCTTTGATATATGTATATATATATATATATATCAATATATATATATATATTATCGGTTTTCTGCACTATTCTAAGAACTGCAACCTTGAAACTTCTGAATATCGTTTCTTGTGTCTTTGTCTACGAGTGTATCAAATTTGATTAAAGTCGAACTATAACTTCTATAACCCGATTTTTTTGATTATTGATTTTCGATATTCATCGGGTGTACCTCGACACAAAACCTAGCTAAGAACACTCGCAGACGCTTATAGTACAACTGAGTAAATTTTCAAGAAAATCGGTTCAGCCGTTTCGGAGTCTATAGTTAACGGATACACACACACACACACACACACACACACACACAGACAAAGTTTCATTTATAAATAAGTTTAGATAAAACGATGATAATCAAGCAAAGGTGTTTAGATGGATCTTTCATGTTTTTTTTTATTGTTTTTTTTTTTGTAAACAATAAAATTCATTTAGACGCAAGTCTTATTTTGTTTATTAAATGGATTTCCTGATTGGGAATTTTAAAGGCGATAAAAGTATAAATAATTTTATTATCTTTTTAGGCAACATCTTACCTATCAGGGACTTAGTGTTGAAAAACTGGAATTTGCTTGAACGTCATTGGACTGATATATGTCTGAGCTGGCTATGAAATATAAACAAAGAGTCCTTTGGCGCACGCGTTAGC
Source organism: Ascarosepion bandense (assembly GCA_037127315.1). Lineage (NCBI taxonomy): Eukaryota > Metazoa > Mollusca > Cephalopoda > Sepiida > Sepiidae > Ascarosepion > Ascarosepion bandense. Next base: position 1,112,199 of record JBBBDQ010000967.1, read on the forward strand.
CACTCCAAATAAAAAAAGATTGTAAACTTATCTTTGTTTTGTAGTCAGTCGTAACAAAACCAACCAAACGCTATCTTTTACCAACGCAAAACAACTTCCATTAGGGATCCTTGAAAAAGCAAGATACAAGCCACGTTCGCGATATTTAAAAAATCCGATGAAAGACCTTCAAGATGGAGAATCTGCTTTTATCCTGGATCGCAAATTTAAAATACTGGGTTGGCCAGAAACCTTTTTACTCATTTACGAGCGGGTATGAAACAACCAGCAGCTAGACCGCGTGTACGACAAACTGAAAAAAGAGAATCCTTCTTGGGTTAGTTGAGGCCTGGCTTTCAGCAAAACAATACGACGTCAAACACTACCAGTTTGATTAAGGAAAAGTTCTAACAAATGGACAGTGTTGAGATTCTTCCATGTCCACCATTCAGTCACAATGTTACTCCGAGTGATGATGGCCTATTCCGCTCAATAGCACAATTTCTCGACATTGTTTTATAAAGTGAACAGTGCAGTTTCCTCAAAGACACTGGAGCAAGAAATGCAATTTTTATGCTTAGTGTGTTACCAAAAAAAAAAAAAAAAGAAAAAAAAAGGCAAGTTAAATAAAGAATAACGTATACCTGTATTTTATAGACTACGGAAAAGTATTGGACAAAGTCGCCACAAAGACTTGATAAAAAATGCTCAACAACCTAGACATATTTAGGAACGACATTAGAGTACGGTTCCACACGATCCTACCATCAAAGGTAAACTGCCACCAGCAGCTTGACCGCGTGTACGACAGACTAAAGTATCCCGCTTGGGTAGGTTGAGATCAGGTTTTGTTTCATGAAGACAATACAACGTGAAACACTACCAGTTTGAATAAGGAAAAGTTCTAACAAATGGACAGTGTTGAGATTCTTCACCATTCAGTCACGATGGTCTATTCCGCTCAATGGCATAATTTCTCAAAACATTTCGATAAAGTGATCAGTGCAGTTTCGTCAAGGACACTGGAACAAGAAATGCAATTTTTATGCTTAGTGTGTAACGAAAAAAAGTCAATTCAAATGAAGAAGAACATGTAGCTGTATTTTATAGACTACGCGAAAACATTCGATAAAGTCGCCACAAATATTTGATAGAAATGCTCAGCAACCTCGACATATTTAGGAAAGACATTAGAGTAATCAAGAACCTCTACTGGCAGCAAACCGCCTGCATACGGACACGAAACGAGTTCAGCAGATATAGAAATAATTGTAAGACAAGGATGTGTCTTTTCATTGGATCTATTTAACTTTTCATCTCGTCTATCATTTTTAATGAAACCTGCATAAAAAAGATTGCTGCCCAAATATACAACTTTTAATTTTCGTGTATTTTTAGTCAATATCAATGGCTAGTCAGTTAACTGCCATACGTGAAACACGGTTGGGCGATCATGTCTCTTTCGAGACAAGACTGACTGAGCAGAAGATTATCCCGGAGTAGGTTGGCATTGCTTTCTGTGGTAGATTGTTTGCCAGGCTAGAGAACCGAATCTGTCCTGTTATTTAACCCAAAACTGGAGTGAAGAGATAGATTAATACCTTTCCTAAGAGTAGTTGTACGTAAGTGAATGCAATGGATTCAACAGGAATTCGAACTCGGCTCCCTGATTTCTCTTTCCGAGCCGATATCCACTGCACCACAACGCACATCAATGGTAAAGCCCATTATTTGATTGTCTTATCTTTTTGTTTATTTATACAACTGCGTGGTTTACTCTCCATTTAGGCTTACGGCCTATCACGTTGAATACACCGGTTCTCGCTCGATCATCGAAGTTTAGCAACGTTGAGGCTAGTCAGTACTAAGATGGGTGACCGCTTGGGAATACCAGGTGCTGTAAGCGTATAGTGACGGGTGTGCGTTGTGGTGCAGTGGATATCGGCTCGGAAAGAGAAATCGGTTAGCCGAGTTCGAATTCCAGTTGAATACCCTGCATTCACTTAAGCACTGGTACCCTTGGGAAAGGTATTAATCCGTCCATTCCCTCCAGTTATGGGTTAAATAACAAGGGTAGGACTTGGGGACCCTGTTCTTAAAAAACAAATCCCAATGAATCGTGAAAAGAAAAACGATGTAAAAATAAAAATAACCTTACCCAAAAATCACTGGTTATGACCTTAAAATGATCCCATAAGGATTGATAGGTCGTTAGACCTCAAAAACAAAACAAAACTATTCTCCATTTAAAAACAAGTTGCCACAATCAAAAAGCCCAACTTTTATGTGCATGCATTGTTGTCAGTGTTTGATTAGAAATTGTAGATAATAGTTGCGGTGGAGTAGCAGACACTACGTTAAAAAGTTTGTTATTACCCAGACATCACTTGTCGGTGGCAAGGTTCTTTTTAATAAGGAGAGCCTCTGATGCTAATTTTTGATGACACACTGAGCGATAAGAGGCAAAGTTAAGGGGAAGCACAAGATCTGGAGTCTTGGAGGCGAGGGCAGAAATCCACAGCTGCTGTGGCCATTAATCTTTTAGTCTATAAGGAAATATAAATCCACAAATCCATTGAAGACGAGTGGAAGCATGGCTCTCCAAATTTCCCTTCGTTACTTTATCAATATTATTCTTACTCCATGTTCTCTCATATATTCTCAGCGGTCAGTCAGAGAAGGTGGTTTGCTGACACACATTTAAAATGTAACCAACTTCAAATCAACCCGGGGTTAAGGTCAGGTCGCACCTTGTTCTCTTTCTCCTTATCTCTCTCAACACTTAACTTTTTCCTTTATTTTTTCAATATTATCCTTACTACATGTTCTCTCATATATTTGCTTGCTAGGTAGGTTCCTCGGTAATCTTTCCCGTTCCTGTGATATAAAAGCAGTTAAACTGTTGCGGAACTCTGCATCCTGATTGGTTATCAAATCGAATAATTCAAAACATGTCAGAGAAACGGTTTTTCTATAGCTAAAGAAAAAAAATCGTTTCTCTGAGCCACTCCATGTGACTGGATTCAGTATTTAAGGATGGCCTCTAACCGGTCACGGCGGTCAGTCAGAGAAGGCGGTTTGCTGACACACATTTAAAATGTAACCAACTTCAAATCAACCCGAAGATAAGATCAGGTCGCACCTTGTTCTCTTTCTCCTGATCTCTCTCAACACTTACTGCTACAAACATTTTGTGCGAACTGTTAATGACTCAACTTTATCATTGAACACGAACTCTACCCCTAACTTCTTAATGTTTCTAATTGTACACTAACTCCTATAACTTATGTTATTCCTCCTTTTAATAAATTTCTATTTAAAAATGCAAAATGCATATTTTATTAATCCACTCTTCTACATTAATACACACACTCCAACTGACATCCAACCTTCTCATGATGAAAACCTTCTGATAATAATTAAGATGCTTATGACTCTGCCTAAAACTTGTAAGCTACAAAGCCACCAGTCTGGTCAGTACCTGGATGGGTGACCGGTTGGGAATAGCAGGTGCTTGAATGTACATGCAATGTAATGAATAACGACTCGGAATTGTTAATCGTAAAGCCGAGATATTTGGTTCGAAATATTCACTTACGCGCAAATAACATTGGGAAAACATATGGCTCTATCTCTTCTCCCCTAAACTATGGGTTAATTAGCAAGACTTGTATCAATAAAACATTATCATCTCAAAATAATTTTTAAAATTAAAAAATATTTTCTGGCTTTAAATAACCTGTAAATCTGGAGAAAACAAATGAATCAATCAATAGAATACTTATTAGCCACACAGTCATGTGCTTTAGATTCATTTTAATTGTCTGAAATACAAATGTCTAGAAACTACCATGACCACAAAGTGAGCGGTTAATTTACATATTGATAGTAATATAGAACTGATCGCCCACTTTATATCCATAATATAATTTCTTCTTTGTTTATCGAATTCTAATTAGGTTGAAATTCGTCTATTCTCCATTAGCTATGGGTTAATTAGTAAATCTTGTATCACGAAAACAATATTATCTCCAACGAAACAAATTCTTATAATCTGAACATATTTATTTGTGTGTATTTCTGAGATGAGGTTGTTTTTATAGTATTTACATTATTCGGACTATTGTCCTCATCTTTGTTACCATTTGTACGACGTTTAATAATTCATCATTCTATTTGTCTATATTTCTGAGATGAGGTAGTATTTACAGTATTTACATTATTCGGACTATTGTCCTCATCTTTGTTGCCATTTGTACGACGTTTAATAATAGATCATTCTATTTGTCTATATTTCTGAGATGAGGTAGTATTTACAGTATTTACATTATTCGGACTATTATCACCATCTTTATTGCCATTTGTACGACGTTTAATAATAGATCATTCTATTTGTCTATATTTCTGAGATGAGGTAGTATTTACAGTATTTACATTATTCGGACTATTGTCCTCATCTTTGTTACCATTTGTATGATGTTTAATAATAGATCATTCTATTTGTCTATGTTTCTGAGATGAGGTAGAATTTACAGTATTTACAGTATTTACATTATTCGGACTATTGTCCTCATCTTTGTTGCCATTTATACGACGTTTAATAATAGATCATTCTATTTGTCTATATTTCTGAGATGAGGTAGAATTTACAGTATTTACACTATTTACATTATTCGGACTATTATCACCATCTTTGTTGCCATTTGTACGACGTTTAATAATTGCTCATTCTATTTGTCTATATTTCTGAGCTGAGGTAGTATTTATAGTATTTACATTATTCGGACTATTGTCCTCATCTTTGTTGACATTTGTACGACGTTTAATAATTGTTCATTCTATTTGTCTATATTTCTGAGCTGAGGTAGTATTTATAGTATTTACATTATTCGGACTATTGTCCTCATCTTTGTTGACATTTGTACGACGTTTAATAATTGCTCATTCTATTTGTCTATATTTCTGAGATGAGGTAGTATTTATAGTATATAAATTATTCGGACTATTGTCCTCATCTTTGTTGCCATTTGTACGACGTTTAATAATTGCTCATTCTATTTGTCTAGATTTCTGAGATGAGTTAGTATTTATAGTGTTTACATTATTCGGACTATTGTCCTCATCTTTGTTGCCATTTGTACGACGTTTAATAATTGCTCATTCTATTTGTCTATATTTCTGAGATGAGGTAGTATTTATAGTGTTTACATTATTCGGACTATTGTCCTCATCTTTGTTGACATTTGTACGACGTTTAATAATTGCTCATTCTATTTGTCTATATTTCTGAGATGAGGTAGTATTTATAGTATTTACATTATTCGGACTATTGTCCTCATCGTTGTTGACATTTGTACGACGTTTAATAATTGCTCATTCTATTTGTCTATATTTCTGAGATGAGGTAGTATTTATAGTATTTACATTATTCGGACTATTGTCCTCATCTTTGTTACCATTTGTACGACGTTTAATAATTGCTCATTCTATTTGTCTATATTTCTGAGCTGAGGTAGTATTTACAGTATTTACATTATTCGGACTATTGTCCTCATCTTTGTTGACGTTTGTACGACGTTTAATAATAGATCATTCTATTTGTCAATGTTTCTGAGATGAGGTAGTATTTACAGTATTTACATTATTCGGACTATTGTCCTCATCTTTGTTGCCATTTCTACGACGTTTAATAATAGATCATTCTTTTCGTCTCTATCTCTGAGCTTAGGTTGTATTTACAGCATTTACATTATTTGGACTATTGTCCTCATCTTTCTTGTTATTTGTACGACGTTCCGCCCATTTTACGCTCCGGCCTTCTTTAGGTGCTAGGAATTTCGAATCGAACCCTTTATTGCAATCACTGGGGTATATCATTCTCTTTCCTTGCGTAGTAATACCTCTTTTGGAAGTCAGTTGTTGTAAACAAGTAACTTTCAGGCTTAGAGGTGGATCACTCATGACTTTCAATCGAGGCTTTACCCAAGGAATGGAGTTCATATACCACAATGATTGTAAAAAAGGGTTTGATTTTAAATCCCTAGCACCTGAAGAAAACCGGAGCGTACAACGGCCGAAACATCGTACAAATGGCAACAAAGATGAGGAAAATAGTCCGAATAATGTAAATACTCTAAAAATATTTTCTGGCTTTAATTAACCTGCAAATGGTCCATAAATCCTAGAAAACCACTGAATCAATCAGTGACATACTGATTAGCTACTCAGGCATGTCTTTTAGATTTATTTACTTTCTATGAAATATAAATGTATAGAAACTACAGTGGCAAAAAAATGAGAGATCAGTTTATAAATTGATCATAATATAGAATTGATCCCTCACTTTATATACACATGATAATTTCTTGTCTTTTGATAAGACGTAGAAAACGAATCAATCAATCAATGAAATACTGATTAGCTACACACGCATGTCTTTTAAATTTATTTACATTCTCCGAAATATAAATGGATAGAAACTACCGTGGCCAAAAAATGAGGGATCAATTTACATATTGATCATATTATAGAATTGATCCCCCACTTTATATACACATTATAATTTCTTGTCTTTTGATAAGACGTCGAAACCGAATTTATCAATCAATGAAATACTGATTAGCTACACAGATATGTCTTTTAGATTTATTTACATTCACTTGTATATAAATAGATAGAAACTACCAAATCTGTAAAGTGAGTGACCAGTTTATGCATTGTCTGTTATATAGAATTGATATCCCACTTCATATACACATCTTCATTTCTTGTCTCCTTATAAACAATAGAACAAGAATCACTCAATCAATGAAATACCTATTAGCTTCAGGGGCATGTCTTTTAGATTTATTTACATTCTCTGAAATATAAATGTATAGAAACTACCGTGGCTAGAAAGTGAGGGATCAATTTGTGTTGTGATTGAAATGTCGAATCGATCCTCTAAAACTAAGTGTAGTATTTTTTTTCAACAGTGAGGTTTAGCATGTACAAGGCCAGAGTATTATTGGGTTTCCTTATCTCTAATGAAACTGGTAATATTTTCTCTTTCCTTATATAGAAACATTTAAAATTAAACAAACGCGCAGTCAGTGATACTTCACTTAAGCTTTCATTCATTCCCTAGGCATAGGGATGGGATCAAAGTGCTGTATCTGTCCTCCTATTATATAATAGTTAGGGAGATACTAAAATCAGGCAGGTACAAAAATTTAAATACCTGGGAAGTGTTTTAGCAGCAGACAGAAAGTGCGACACAGAGATCTATCTATCTCTGTTTTTTTTAAATATCTTCTGAGCAATATAACGTCATGTATGTCACTCTACACACATCAACTAAGACAAAGAATATTATAACACGCAATGAATTTTAAGGTAACATCCCCTGTGTGAACTTCTTTCGTATTAAATTGTAAAAAAAAGTGTGTCCTTACTCCCCACAAAATAAAACAACAAGTCAGTTAAGTGCCATACGTGATACACGCTTGGGCGATCATGTCTCGAAAGAGACATGACTCACTGGGCAGAAGATTATCCCGCAGTAGGTTGCCATTGCTTTCTGCGGTAGATTGGTTACCAGCTAAGGCTATAGAACCCAATCTGTCCTGCTATTTAACCCATAACTGGAAGGAAGAGACGGATTAATACCTTTCCCAAGGGTATTTGCGCGTAAGTGAATACGATGGATTCAACTGGAATTCGAACTCGGCTCCCTGGTTTTTCGTTCCGAGCCGATATCCACTATACCACAACGCACATCCAAACAAGAACATGCAATAATACATTTCTTCCTCTAAAATTGGTTCATTTTATAGTGATAAGATTTTTGTTATATTTTGAAAGTTTATCAGCAAAAGATACAACCCAAACTGCCAAATACAGGTGGGGGATAACAGAATCAAACAAGTCCAAGAATTTAAGTACCTAGAAAGTGTTCTAACAGGAGATGGAAAGTGCGACACGGAGATCCGAATTGGCATGGCAAAGGACGCGTTCCAGAAGATGAGCAAAATACTAACACATAGGAAAATCTCAATAGAAACGAATAAAAGAGTGCTAGACTGCTACGTGATGTCAGTTCTTCAATACGGCTGTGAATGCTGGACAATATCATCGAAAATGAGGACAAAACTGGAAGCGGCCGAAATGTGGTTCTACAGAAGGATGCTACGGATATCGTGGACTGAGCATGCAAGCAACGATGAGGTGTTGGAAAGAATGGCAACAAAAAGGAAATTGATGCTGAGCATCAGGAAGAGACAACTGAAGTTCCTTGGACATGCAATGAGGAAGGAGAGCCTGGAGAACCTGATACTGACTGGTCAGATAGAAGGAAGGAGAGACAGAGGAAGGCAGCGGATAACATATTTGCAGGGCCTGATCAGGTGGATGACGGAACGGGGGTTGCCAGGAGCAACAGGAGCAAACATACTAAGCGCCACAAGTGATATGGAGAGCCATGATCGCCTACGTCCTGAAGGGACAGGGCACATAGAAGAAGAAGAAGTCTAAAAAAAATGAAATATCCAAACACCTGCTCTAGCACGGGCATATAAGTTGAGAGAGAGGGAAAGGGGATTGACGTTGATATTAATAAGATTGATTAAGTAAATATGAAGCAGAATTGTAAGAGTTGGGAGAGAAAGAACGAGGGGGCAGATACAGAGACAGAGTAAGTGATAGAGAGAAAGAGAGAGAGAGATGGCTGGTGGAGATGAGACAAGTTCAGTTTGGTATATCGTGTGCGTAGATGCAACTGATATCAAAGTCAGTCGGGGTGAATATGACACTTGGTCTTGATTTGAGATCAAATCAAACCTAAGCGTCACGGTTGAGTAACTCAGATGAGCGAAAACGCACTCCCTTTTACCTACAATGCCTACTCGATTTTACTAATTTTCTCTTAATGTTTTACTTTCCTCTTTTTTTAACGTTAGAAATATCTATACCTAATTATTTTATCTGTCTGTCTGTCTTTATCATGAATGATTTTTCTGTACTCTTTGCCAATTTTACTAAATCACCCTGCCGCTTTTAGACAAAAACACAGACAGACAACTGAACTAAGATATTATCTGTCTGTTTCTCATGCTATGTACCGTGTTTCCTCCTGAATTGAGCGAACATGACTGTCCACAAACTCCTATCCTTTGTAGCTCTTATCAACGTGCGAAACACCATCAGCGAAGTTAAGCAATGTCGCAATGTCTTACCTAGATGAGTAACCGTTTAAGAATTGCAGGTGTTGTAAGTTCGGATGTGTGGCTGGGTTTGTAGCGGATCAGAAATTAATTAAAATCAACTCTCTTCATCATTTTACAGAAATTCACAACGATGTATGAAATCCTGGTTTTCCCAAATAAAAAAGGATTGACCAACTACTCAACGAATAAGTCGAACCCAGAATTCGCAAGTAGGTGTTAAAATGATTTTTGACTAATGAGAGCGACTTGTAAGACTCTGAAGGACTTGGCGATCCAGTGTGAAATTCAAATGGACTATATAAATGACCTCGGCTTCAGTCAAGAGAGACAGATGGGAGCCGAGAGACGAAACAACTAACATATAACGGCAACTTCAAATCAACCCGGAGAAATTGAAACCCATAAGGCATACTAAAAGCAGGAAAAGAAAAATGGAAAAGAAAGTGTAACCCACCTAACAAAAGATATATAACACTTTAAAAAAATAAATATCTTCATGAAAATGATATTTAATACAATTTTTATTTAACTAATTCTCACCCAATACTAGGCTCAATTGCTACTCAGGGCAGAGGGTTACTGTGTGGTGTTGTATGAGCTAAAGAAAAGGCAAGAAGTGAAGTTGTTGGTTCTTTGTAGGAAAGATAGCAATTAACAATAGAGCTGAAGACGTCAAGATTTAATTAGTGAGCTGAATTAGTATTATATAGTTGAAGTAGACTGTAAACGGAACCGAAAACCTAGTCCTAAATAGGAAACAAGGAAAAAACTACTCCTTCTCAAAAGACCAGAGAGGAGACGTTAGCATTATAGTGTTAAAGTAGACTTTAAAAGGAACCAGAAACCCAGTCTCAAACACGAAACAATGGATAAACCTCTACTCCTGTTACAAAATCAGGAATGGCGTCTGAATCGGACAATAGGTGATGACGTTTCAACCTTTGGCCGTTTCCTGCCGACAGCTAACGACGTCCCAGTTACAGCCACACCCGCCGCGTCAGTCATTCGCTGACCCAACAAATGACATCTCATTGGGGATTCTCTTAACTTTCCTTATCAGAGCAAGCACTAAAAGTTTGTTTTTTTCTACTCCACAACGAAAGTTTGTTTCAGTTCGGAGTCCTTTCCAGTCCTGCCTGCTCTGTTCACCAGTTGTGCTTCCTGACTTCGAAATCTCGACCAACCGAACACGACTTACCAGATTCGACGACAACATTTACCAGATACCACATCTACGACTAGGACCGAATAACAAGCCAGACGACGACTTGAATAATCAATTTCTGATTATTTTTATTCCTCTTATCGCTCGTTGTTTTTATTTTAATAAAAATTGACGTTTGTTAAATTTTAAATCTTCGCCTACGTCTCCTCATTGTCTTTGATGTTTCACAAATTTCTATACAACGAAATCTTGTGGGGTTGACATCCTTACATAAGCACCGCAAATGATCCTAGACCAAAATAAAATCAACCAGAGAATTAACAATATTTAAACATTATTTTGTGAAAAAAATAGACAATATAAAAAAACTAGAGGAGATATACTAATAAATATGTTCAACTTCTGGTTAACCCTCTAGGTCCATTCGTATCATATTAGTGGGGGATCTGTTTATTACTTCATAACAATATAGAACTGATCCCCCACTTTATGACAAGTAGAAGACTTAATCATATTATATTATTAACCCTCTAGGGCCATTTGTATCATATTTGATAAAGTATAAAAACAAGCCTTGAAAGAAATATTTTCCTGAAAAATTTTTTAAGAGAAATATTTTATAAATTTCAAATGAAAGCAGTACTGACTGCTCAGTCAATGAATACCAAATGTTTCCTTATAGGGAAATACCAAATGTTTCCTTATAGGGAAATACTGTATCAAATATGATACGAATGGCCCTAGAGAGTTAATAGATAGATAGATAGATAGATAGATAGATAGATAAACAGACTGAGATTAACCCTCTAGGGTCATTCGTATCATATTTGATACAGTATGAAAACAAGCCTTGAAAGAAATATTTTCCTGAAAAATTTTTTAAGAGAAATATTTTATAAATTTCAGATGAAAGCAGTACTGACTGCTCAGTCAATGAATACCAAATGTTTCCTTATAGGGAAATACCAAATGTTTCCTTATAGGGAAATACTGTATCAAATATGATACGAATGGCCCTAGAGGGTTAAACCGTAAAGGCGAGCAAAAAAGTTTATAAGCAAAAATATACAATGATTCATTTAAAAATGAATAGACTTAAATAAATAAAACTGTTCTGGAGGAATATTGTTGTAGAGAAATATCTTGGTCCTACCTCGGAATGGGTATGGCCCGGGTTATAAAAGACCTAGACGAGAACGAACTACAGGGAGCACTCGAGAGAGATCGAGTGTGTTCGTGGCTATACGAGAATCTTCGGCATTACATGGGAGTGATCGAGATTATTCGTCATTATACGAGAGTCGACAGCCATCGGCCTTAGACGAGTTAGACGTCACTAGACGGAAGCCTACTTCTCAAGACGGACGCATACGTCCTATACAGAGACATTGCCCTCTTAATTGTTATTCGTGTTAACTGTTCGTTGGGTGTACTTGTATTTGGTTTATTGTACTGAGGTATAATAAATCTCTATTTATATATCCTCAGTGTTAAGAGTTATTTCTTGCACTATTCTTTCTCTGTTTATCCCCTCACAGGATACAACAAAAACCATGTTTAAAATAAAAATTAATAAAATTAAATAAGAAAATAACACCAGAAAATTTCTGTTCTCTATTTCAGTGAACAACGTGAAAGTCTCTCAACCAGATTGAACTGCTTAGCCACCTTGACATACTTCCAGTGGATATTAGAACAATTACGAAAGTATACTGGCGTTGTGGTGCATTGGATATCGGCTCGAAACGAGAAATCGGAGAGCCAAGTTCGAATTCCAGTTGAAAACATTGCATTCACATACACATAAATATATCAATTCTCCCTCCTGCTATGGCTTAAATAGCAGAGCAGTTGGGTTCTGTAGCTTTGGTTGGCAACCAGTCTACCGCAGAAAGTAATGGCAATCTACTGCGAGAAAATCTGATGCCCACTCAGTCATGTCTCTTTTGAGACATGATCGCCCAAGCGTGTATTACGTATGGCATTTGATTGACTGACCGAATATAATAGTTGAAAACATAAAGATTCTACCGGGCATAAAGTAGGGTTTTGTTTTTTATTGTTATGAAGTAATAAACTGATCCCCCATTAATTACTTAACTGACTAATATGGATAAAAGGATTGAATAGCAAAAAAAAGATTGGGTTCTATAGCTTTGGTTGGCAACCAGTCTACCGCAGCAAGTAATGGCAATCTACTGCGGGAAAATCTTATGCCCATTCAGTCATGTCTCTTTGAGACATAATCGCTTAAGCGTGTGTCACACGTGGCACGTAACAGACTGATTTTTTTCCCAATTTAGTTTAAACAAAAAAAAAAAAAAAAGAATAAGAACCTAATCAGCAAACACTTTCCCAAAACTAATCCTCTTAGCAAAATATTCAATAATAATACACTCAAGTTAAGCTTTAGTTGCACGGATAATTTAGAAAAAATAATTAATAAACATAACAC
>JBBBDQ010000967.1:1130000-1175000 GCA_037127315.1 Ascarosepion bandense
AGGACGCGTTCCAGAAGATGAGCAAAATACTAACACACTACGTGATGTCAGTTCTTCAATACGGCTGTGAATGCTGGACAATATCATCGAAAATGAGGACAAAACTGGAAGCGGCCGAAATGTGGTTCTACAGAAGGATGCTACGGATATCGTGGACTGAGCATGCAAGCAACGATGAGGTGTTGGAAAGAATGGCAACAAAAAGGAAATTGATGCTGAGCATCAGGAAGAGACAACTGAAGTTCCTGGGACATGCAATGAGGAAGGAGAGCCTGGAGAACCTGATACTGACTGGACAGATAGAAGGAAGGAGAGACAGAGGAAGTCAGCGGATAACATATTTGCAGGGCCTGATCAGGTGGATGACGGAACGGGGGTTGCCAGGAGCAACAGGAGCAAACATACTAAGAGCCACAAGGGATAGGGAGACGTGGAGAGCCATGATCGTCTACGTCCTGAAGGGACAGGGCACATAGAAGGAGAAGAATAATCTGAAAATAACTTTATTTTTTATTAGTTAGCTACCGTTTTTTCTGTCCTGAGAGATTTTATATTTTGAAAAAAAAAATGTATATGAAATTGTATATATTGTAATATTTTACAAAGAAAAATCGTAGAAACCTCTCAGTTTAAACCAACAAATATTTAAACCAACATACCCTAAATCTTTGAAAATAGCACAATTAAATCTATCAATATCAACAATTATTTTGATCCATTAATTTAAGTAACTAACAGCAGAAATAAAACCTTCGTGAACATTTGCTCTTTCTTGATTGTTTGTCATGTTCAATATTATTTAAATCTGTTTTGATACTCCAGCGGTAGTCAGCCATCATTCGTTCGACTTTTGTAGCGCTCGTCAATTGTTTTGATATCCTGATGGAATCGTTCTCCTTGCTCATCACTCATATCACCGGAATTATCTAGAAATTTATCAAGATGGCTATGTAAATATGAGCCGTAATACTCATATCAACTTGTTAATGATAAAATGTATTACTGATAAAGTTTATCAGTTAATTCTAAATTTGGCGAAAAATTGAAAAATAAATCGGTACTTGTATTTTAAAAGTTTTAACTCCAAAACACTTTTTTCCTTATAAAATAGTTTGTTTGAGGTCGCTGACATAAGTTGTTCAGCCTACCTGAAAACTGATGGGTTCCTACGACCTTTAATAACTAAATATTGGGATCAAACATGATCGGAAAAAATATATTTTCCAAAAATGAGCAATTTTAGTACAGTATAAATGGTAGCTAACCATGAAAATCTGAGGTCGCTTTTGGAATCAGCACCATCAAACTAGCTAAAAGCTCTGTTTTGTTTTATGTCAGCAAGAATCGTGTTGACTAGTGTGATCTAGAATTTTGATTATTGCCAGGAAAAGAATATTTTCAGTCGTTCTCAGCACCCGTTAACATCCGATCATCGAGATCGTCATCTTCTATCTGTCTATTATTTTTCTTTATCACCATTGGTAGCAGTAGCGAACATGGCTGTGAGTTCAGTGAAGTGATTAGCGGGAACTTAACTTTGGTGGACAGCTCTGCTCAACGGAGAAGATATGACCAGAAGCGACTACCCCGTGGCTCAAAGCGGTTTGAGACAGATGATATCTGACCAACGTGGTTGCTGAGAACTGTCGGATGTTTGGTCTATCAGGGTCCGAAATTACCTGCTCTTTCTGTCTTTATTCCCTCCACCCGGCGACTATTTTATTTTTTTTTAATCATTTCACCCCGAGCAAGGCGGAAACGCCACTGATGTGCAGGGGGTTACATAAATGTAACAAGATTAATTAGAAAAGAGTGAGGAGTACAAACTAGTTAGAAAGTAACAATAGAAAGCTGAGAAAGCGGGTGCGATGACAGATACATAGGAGGAGAGAAAGGGAAGGTTATACAGGGGAGGGGAGAGAGCTAGAGGCCAGTGGTTAGTAGATGAGTATTGACTTTGCATTTAAATTTCTGCAGGTTGTAGCCGTCAGGAAAGCAAGAATACGGGAGTGAGTTCCACAGGCGGGAAGTGCGAGAGAGGAAGCTGCAGGAGTAGAATTGTCGTCTGCATTTGCCTAACCTGATTGTGAATGGGTGGGATCCAGTTGCCAGTCTGATTGCACGAGTAAACACCCGTTGAGGAGGCATCAGTGACTTAAGCTCATCCGAGCAGAAGCCATGAAAATATTTGTAGAAGAGACAAAGGGAGGCCACATTTCGACGATGGTGAAGTGGCTGCAGTCGAGTCGCCAGATCAGTACCTATCACATTACAGACTCTCCTTTGGAGCTTGTCAAGAACACTGAGGAGAACGACAGGGGCACCTGACCATAAATGGCAGCAGTACTCCATGCACGGACGGATGGTTGACTTGTATATATGCAGGATGGATTCAGGTGGAAAAAACATCCTGTATCGACATAGTGACCCAATCTTCTTAGCAGTAGATTTTGCTATGGATTCAATATAGTGGTTCCATTTGAGGTCTGAGGACAGGGTAAGTCCGAGGAGGCGCAGTGTATTACTCTCCAGGAGAATCACTTGGTCCATGCTTATGGGAGGCAGAAGAGGTTGCCTGTAATGGTTGACAGACAACAGCTTGGTCTTAGATGAATTGAAGTTGACAAGCCACTTCTTGCCCCAGTTCACCACAGAGTGTAGATCCCGCTCAAGGTCAGCAGCGAGATTATGACTGTCCGCCACGACAGGTTTCTTTCTGGAGCGGGAGTATATTGTAGTGTCATTCTGCGTAGATGCCTACTTGGGACTTGATTGAAGCATTCAGGGGACTGATGATGATAATGATGAAGATGATCTTTACTTTTGCAGTGAAAAACAGACTGGAAAGGATACAGGAGGGCAGCATCAGCTTCCACACAAAGTGAGACCTCAACAAATAGCTCGTCGTATCCATCCTTTCTTGCGGGTTTGGGACTTGGACATTCCTCTTTGAGGCAGAACAAATATTTGGGAAAGCTGCTCCGGATTTCCTTATTGGAGCACAAATATATTCCTACTCAACAGATTTATTTAACCTTTACAACGAAACAATTGGGAGCTAGGTCCCATCATTTTCCTATTGAAATTGCTTCCATTTGAGATCCGAAGAGGAGGCGTAGTGTATTGCTCTCCAGGAGAATCGCTAAGTATCGGGACATTTGAAAACAACGTACTGGGAGCACGAAACCAGTTAGTATGTACGGAGCAAGATCAAAAGTCTCGTGGGTCGACAGGGATCTCTCTTAGCCACCATTAAGCGTAGGAAATTGGCATGGGTTTGTCAGGTCACACGGCATAACAGCCTCTTCATGACAATCGTGCAAAGCTGAGTTGAAGGCGGAAACAGACAGCAAACTACGAAGCAAATGCTGACCAAACAACATCAAATATTGGGCGGATCTTCTAGATATCTTGTCTGTATCCTGGGCCCTTTTAGTTGAGACATAAAAAAGAATACAGCCATTCAAAGAGAAATTCCTGAGAAAGTTCCCTCACTTCGACCAATGTGAGCACAAAACCAATGATTATATTCGAAGCAAAGTCAAAATTCTCGTGCGCCAACAGGAATCTCTCCTTGTCACTATTAAGCGTCGAGGGGCACCTCGGTGTGGTGCAATGGTGAGCAAGTTTGTCTCGCTAGAGCCAGTTACAACTGAGTAGTGAGTTCGATCTTCACTGGGTGTTCTGTACTTTCGGCCTTGTGTCATATCTAAGCGGTCCTTATTAAATCTCCTATTAAGCGTCGAGGGATGTCATAATTTGGTCACGTCTCACGGCGTAACAGACCCTTTAAAATCGTCATGCGAGGCAGTGTTGGACGGAGATGAATGAACGAATCATCCTAGTGGAGATTGTCTGTACCTTCTTCCCGTTGTTCACCCGAGAGGCTTGAAGCGTTCAAGGACTGATGCTGCTGCTGCTGATGATGATGATGGTGGTGGTAGCAGTGAAGAAAAATAAAAATAAATAAGTTTCACTGATAAAAAATACACAAAAAGAAACGGAGGTCAGTTAGTTAAGAGCCATACGTGAAACACGCTTGGGTGATCATGTCTCGAAATAGACATGACTGACTGGATAGAAGATTATCCCGCAGTAGGCTGCCATTGTTTCTGCAGTAGACTGGTTGCCAGCCAACGCTACAGAACCCAATTTGTCCTGTTATTTGATTCATAACTAGAGGGGGAAGAGATATATTATATTATTAAGTAGTAATTACTGGGGGATATCTTTTTTTTACTTCATAACAATATAAAACTGATCCCCCATTTTATGCCCAATAAAAGCCCTACTCATGCATTCAACTATTATATTCAGTAAGTTAAGTGCCATACGTGATACACGCTGGGGCGATCGTGTCTCGAAAGAGACACGACTGACTGGGCAGATTATCCCGCAGTAGGATGCCATTGTTTTCTGTGGCAGACTGGTTGCCAGCCAAGGCTATAGAACCCAATCTGTCCTGCTATTGAACCCACAGCTAGAGGAGGAAGAGATGTATTATATTATTAAGTAGTAATTAGTGGGGGATCAGTTTTATATTTTTTTGAAGTAGTAAACTGATCCCTCACTTTATGCTTAGTAGAAGCTTTAATCATGTTTTCAAATATATTTAGTCAGTCAGTTAAGTGCCATATGTGATACACGCTTTGGGCGATCGTGTCTCGAAAGAGGCATTACTGACTGGCTAGATTATCCCGCAGTAGAATGCCATTGCTTTCTGTGGCAGACTGGTTGCCAGCCAAAGCTATAGAACCCAGGCTGTCCTATTTAACCCATAACTGGAAGGAAGAGACAGATTAAGACCTTTCCCAATGGTAATTGTGCGGAAGTGATTGCAAGGAATTAAACTAGAATTCGAACTCGGCATCCCGATGTGTCGTTCCCAGTCGATATCCACTGCACCACAACGCATATTCGGAGGTCACCAGAACAGAAAGATTCGTTTGTTTGTTTAACCGCATGGTTTGGCTACTTCACACGGCAGAGCAGCGTCAGCACGGCCATCATACTAGCCACCGTTGAAGGCGGGCGTCTCTTTAAGACTATCATACAAGGCAGTATTAAAGGCGGACGCTACAGAAAGCCATAAATATAGACCAAGGCGAGGACGTTCAGAGATCTTCCAAAAGAGATCTATTGGTCTTCGACTAGAGATCAACGACTATTGGTCCACGATTATTGACTACACCCACGTCTCAGATATGCGTTTGGTGCAGTGGATATCGGCTCGGAACGAGAAATCGGGTAGCCGATTTCAAATTCCAGTTGAATTCATTGCTTTCACTTACGCGCAAATACCCTTGGGAAAGGTATTAATCCATCTCTTCCTTCCAGTTATGGGTTAAATAACAAGACAGATTGGGTTCTATAGCCTTGGCTGGTAACCAATCTACCGCAGAAAGCAATGGCAACCTACTGCGGGATAATCTTCTGTCCAGTCAGTCATGTCTCTTTCGAGACATGATCGCCCATGCGTGTTTCACGTATGGCACTTAACTGACTGACTGAATATAACAGAAACATGATTAAGGCTTCTACTGGGCATAAAGTGGGTGATCGGTTTTCTATTGTCATGAAGTAATAAACTGATCCCCCATTAATTACTACTTATTAATAGAATAATATAATTCACCAGTCTACCGCAGAAAGCAATGGCAACCTACTGCGGGATAATCTTCTGTCCAGTCAGTCATGTCTCTTTCGAGACATGATCGCCCATGCGTGTTTCACGTATGGCACTTAACTGACTGACTACGTCTCAGAATACAACGAGTGCCGTACATTACGTCCACTTACTAGATTGTTCTCCCCGGGTACATTTGCCTAAAACACTTAACTACCTTGAATTATATATATATATATATATATATATATATATATATATATATATTAATGCAGGTTTCATTGAATAATATAGACAAGTTTTGTCTATTAATTTTGTGTAGGATCCGTTCATACCGTCTGATATACTTGATGGTGATGTCGTTGAAAGACAACAAAAAATCACAGTAATTGTTGATTTTTTTATCGGGTCTAAGCTTTCGGCTCACATAAGCCATTATCAAAGAGTAAATATTAACACACAGTAAACATAGAACATTTAAGCTATTAACAATAAAGAGAATATATATATATATATATATATATATATATATATATATATATATATATATATATATTAATGCAGTCCCTGGTCCCTGGTCTGATTACAGACATTTGAGTACTCAAATGTCTGTAATCAGACCAGGGAACAACACCACTATTTTGTCACTGTCTTCGGCCATCCGCCACGGTAGGGATGGACTTATATTTTCAGTTCAATTATCTTTATTGTTGGTAGCTTAAATGTTCTATGTTTACTGTGTGTTGGTGTTTGCTCTTTGATGGTGGCTTGTGTGAGCCGAAAGCTTAGACCCGATAAAAAATTCAACAAATACTGTGATTTTTTGTTGTCTTTTAACGACATCACCATCAAGTATATCAGACGGTATGAACGGATCCTACACAAAATTAATAGACAAAACTTGTCTATATTATTCAATGAAACCTGCATTAATGAAAAAATGCTGCCAAAATACACACAATATATATATATATATATATATATATATATATATATATATATTCCTTTTAGGGACATGTCAAAGAGTGGACGGATATGACAAATGTTAGAACTCTTGAATGGGTATTTTACGCGTAAATGAATGCAAACAATTCGAACCTGGCTCCCCGAGCTGATATTCCTTGCACCACAACTCACATCTTCATTAACTACACCATATTTACAAAGGAGATTCCCGAAAAACATTTATATTAAGATCGTTTGAATCCAGTCTTAACCTCGTGGGCCGACAGAAATCTCTCCACGCCATGATTAAACATCGGAGGATGGCATGTTTCGGCCATGTCACATGATAAAAACAGCCTCTTGAAGGCTGTCATACAAGGTAGTATTTAAGATGCACACAAAACAAAAGGCGCAGACCACATCAAAGAGTGAATGGGCAAATTCAATGATAATAACTAATAGCTCATCCTGAAGGAGTTTGACTATTTCTTATGTCCTGAGGTTTCCTTGACGTCTGAAGGAATAAAATGACTGATGATGATGATGATGATGATGATAAAACCGAATGCTCATTTGTTTTAATGTGTCATATTGGGGAACACTGAATTTCAAATATCTAAATATATCTAATCTGAACTTATTTACAAATGGAACTTTGTCTGTGTGTGTGTGTGCGTGTGTGTGTGTATATGCGTGTGTGTGTGTGGTTATAAATGAACTAAAGGCATGAAACGGTACCACAAGCCACACCACCAACATTATCACCACAACCCTGTCATTGTAAGAAAACTCTGATATCTCAGGTTGCCGCAAGAATTTCTCCCTCTGTCTTCTCGCTTTCAACTCTTTATCTTCTGAAATCTGTTATCATGACTCCCAGAGAACACCCCATATCTAACCCTTTTTCCTATCCTCGCCATTCCCATCGCCACTTCTGCTTCCTTCCTGAAAACACAGTTCTCATTCTGTCAAGTTTATTTCTTGGAGACGAACTTTCATCTTCCGTCAAGCTCGTGTCTACCGTAACGTTCCACCCTGATGACACCCGTCGGCGCTGCTGCTTTTGGGGTCGATCCACAAATTTTGACAGTCGAAGGCGAAAAGCGAGAAATGAGTGTCAGGTGCCCACCGCCGCACCCTTTGCCCCTTTAAAGAAATAGAAATAAATAATAAGGAAAGTTTTTGATATTTCAAAGTTAGACGGACATTATTTTCGTTGTATTTTCCTTTTTCATTAACCATCCTCTCAGTAAAAGATATTACCCAAAGATTTATCTGTGGGTAGTGGCGTGAAAATGTACACACACACACACACACACACACACACACACACACACACACACACACACACACACATATATATATATATATATATAAACTTATTTATAAATGGAATTTTGTCGGTATGTGTGTGTCTGTGTGTGTGTGTGTGTGTGTGTGTGTGTGTGTGTGTGTATCCGTTACCTATAGACTCCGAAACGGCTGAACCGATTTTCTTGAAAATTTACACAGTTGTACTATAAGCGTTTGTGAGTGTTCTTAGCTAGGCTTTGTGTCGAGGTACACCCGATAAATATCGAAAATCGATAATTGAAAAAATCGGGTTTTAAAAGGAGTGGTACGATTTTAATCAAATTTGATACACTCATAGACAAAGATATAAGAAACAATATTCAGAACTTTCAAGAATGCAGTTCTTACGATACTGCAGAAAATCGATAATATATATATATATATATACATTATCGATTTTTGTGTGTGTATCTGTTTATCTGCTTGTATGTCTGTATTTTTTCAGCACTTATATTTTAGATTTTGCTTCGGGTTTGGCTCTAAGTAGGTATAATTGTAGTTCTTAGTCTCAGCCATGATACCATTTACTCATAGGACTTATTTAGCTTCAAACTTCAGTGTACGACGAAAAAAAGTTATTTGCTATCAAAATTTGATTTACATCCATTCATTTTTCTTTCAGTCTACGATTTTGCTTTAACTGGAAACAACTATTGCTATTTTAGACTTTCGTGCCAACATCCAAAAAGTCTGAGCTCCAGGACCATGGATTAGTTTTAAAGCTTTCATTACACCCGAGCAACGCCGGGCTATATTGCTAGTTAATTAATTAACGTATTATTCTACGTTTTAAACACGGCTTGGTGTTTCATTCGTTATACAATCATCAGGTACATATTATGAACTGAACATTTTACGATTCGAAGTATTATATTTTAGAGGTTATATATATATATATATATATATATATATATATAAGAACAAATTTAGGCAGACATATATATATATATATATATATATATACTACTGGCCATAATTATTAAGCCATCCGAGGGTTTAAAAAAAATGATGTATTTCATACTATTTTTTAATATTTATTGCCAAGTGAATAATTGTAAATGAAAATAGAATGGTTCTTTTGATAATACTGCACAATAACATGTGCATCAAATAAATTTATAAATATTTAATAATTACCTATATTGAATTTTCATAGTGCCCAGGACAGACATTTGAACATATTGAGCAGATATATATATCTATCTATATCTGTCTATATTAACTTATTTATAAATGGAACTTTGTCTCTGTGTGTGTGTGTGTGCGTGTGTGTGTGTGTATCCGTTAACTATAGACTCCGAAACGGCTGAACCGATTTTCTGGAAAATTTACAATTCTACTATAAGCGTCTGCGAGTGTTCTTAGCTAGGTCTTGTGTCGAAGTACCCCCGATAAATATCGGAAATCGAAAAAATCAGGTTATCATAAGTTTCAAGATTTCAGTTGTTACAATAGTGCAGAAAATTTGATATCGATACCAGGAAATTAATATTTGACTTACATCCATCCATTTTTCTTTTAGTCTACGGTTTCAATTTAACTAGAAACAACTATTGTTCTTTAGTCTTTCGTGCCAACGTCCAAAGAGTCTGAGCACCAGGACCATGGATTAGTTTTAAAGCTTCCATTACACCCGAGCAACGTCGGGCTATACTGCTAGTATATATATATATATATATATATATATATATATATATATATAAGGCAAGATGTTTGTGTGTGTGTGTGTGTAAGTTTATCTGCCTGTATGTCTGTATTTTTCTGCCCTTTTATTTTCGTTTTTGCTTCGGGTTTGGCTCTAAGTAGGTATAATTGTAGTTCTTAGTCTCAGCCATGATTCCATTTAATCAGAGGATTTATTTAGCCTTCAAAATTCAGTTTACGACGAAAAAAACTGATTTGATATCGATACCAGGAAATGAAAATTTGACTTACATCCATTCATTTTTCTTTTCAGTGTAAAAATCATAATTTGCACATATTCTAAACCATAACTTATGATAAATATTCATTGCTGTATATCTATATTGAGCACTGTTTTGAATTAATGTTTGAACGTTGTTAATACTTTCTTCATTCTCTATTCACTTGAATATATATATATATATATATATATATATATATATATATATATATATATATCCTTCGTTGAATAAAGACGGAAGCTGACGATGACTCGCCTGAAATAGGCCCAAACTTCCGAATTACCATGAAATAACGCGTCTGTCTTAATTTTTCTTAACTGTTTTGATTTAATTAAAACCTTCTTTGTGAGATCGCCTCAGATTTTTCACTCATTAGTGCATACATACGAACACAACAGAAAAACAAAAGTATGACCGAAAGAAAAAAAGAAAGAAAGAAAGATAGAAAGATCAAAGAAAGAAAGATCAAAGAAAGATAAAAGAAAGACAGAAAGAAAGAAAGAAAGAAAGAAATAAAGAATGATAGAAAGATCAAAGAAGATAGAAAGATCAAAGAAAGAAAGAAAGATAGAAAGATCAAAGAAAGAAAGAAAGATAAAAGAAAGACAGAAAGAAAGAAAGATAAAAGATAAAAGAAAGAAAGAAAGAAAGAAAGAATGATAGAAAGATCAAAGAAGATAGAAAGATCAAAGAAAGAAAGAAAGAAAGAAAGAAAGATAGAAAGATCAAAGAAAGAAAGAAAGATAAAAGAAAGACAGAAAGAAAGAAAGATAAAAGAAAGAAAGAAAGAAAGAAAGATAAAAGAAAGAAAGAAAGAAAGAAAGAAAGAAATAAAGAATGATAGAAAGATCAAAGAAGATAGAAAGATCAAAGAAAGAAAGAAAAAAAGATAGAAAGATCAAAGAAAGATAAAAGAAAGAAAGAAAAAGAAAGAAAGATAAAAGAAAGATAAAAGAAAGAAAGAAAGATAAAAGAAAGAAAGAAAGAAAGAAAAGAAAGAAAGAAAGAAAGAAAGAAAAGAAAGAAAGAAAGTTAAATAAATAATTCTATGAAGGAAGAAAGAATAAAACCAGCCACGATTAAAAAAAAAAAAACAAAGAAATAAAAAAAGTGAAAGATATGGAGAAAGTCAAATAATTCCATCAAGAAAGATAGAAAAAAACAAGCAACGATAGTAAAACAAACGAAAGAAATAATTCAATAAAGAAAGAGAAAAAAGAAAGTTAAAAAAAAGAAAGAAAGAAAGAAGATTAAAGAAATATAAGAAGTCAAATCAAAACTTCAGTTAATAAAGAAAAACAAGGAAAGAATAAAGAAGGAAGAAAAAGAAAGAATGAAAGATGAAAGAAAGAAAGAAAGTTAAATAAATCATTCTATGAAGGAAGGAAGAATAAAACCAACAACGATTAAAAAAAAACAAAGAAAGAAAGAAATTTGAAAGACATGCAGAAAGTCAAATCCTTCAATCAATCAAGAAAGAAAAAAAAAGCAACGATAGAGAAACAAACGAAAGAAAGAAAGAAAGAAAGATAAAAGAAAGATAAAAGAAAGACAGAAAGAAAGAAAGATAAATAAAGATAAAAGAAAGATAAAAGAAAGACAGAAAGAAAGAAATAAAGAAATAAAGAATGATAGAAAGATAAAAGAAAGAAAGAAAAGAAAGAAAGAAACTTAAATAAATCATTCTATGAAGGAAGAAAGAATAAAACCAACAACGATAAAAAAAAAACAAAGAAAGAAAGAAATTTGAAAGACATGCAGAAAGTCAAATCCTTTAATCAAGAAAGAAAGAAAAAAACAAGCAACGATAGAGAAACAAACGAAAGAAAGAAAAAAGAAAGTTAAAAATAAAGAAAATAAGGAAAAAAAAAGAACATTAAATAAATAATTCAATAAAGAAAGAAAGAGAGGAAGATTAAAAAAGAAAGGCAAATCAATATTTCATTTGAGAAAGAAAAACAAGGAAAGATAGAAAAATCAAAAGGAAGGAAGAAAGAAAAATGGAAAAAAGATGAAAGAAAGAAAAAAAGAAAGTTAAAAATCAAGAAACGATAGAAAATAGCAAATAGAGAATGTTTATGATGTAATTGCAATCAATACATTTAAACATTATTTTAATAATTGCATCCCATCAACGTTGAGCCTGGTCAGTACTTAGATGGGTGACCCCTTCCTGGGAATACCAGGTGCTGTAAGCGTTTAGTGACGATGTGCGTTGTGGTGCAGTGGAAAGAGAAATCTGTGAGCCGAGTTCGAATCCCAGTTGAATACGCTGCATTCACTTCAGCACTGGTACTCTTGGGAAAGGTATTAATCAATCACTTCCCTCCAGTTATTGGTTAAATAACAGGATGGGGTCTGGAGGCAACCCATCCAGTGTTGGTGTCACAATAAAAACACCCTTGGTAGCCCTGGTGAAGCATCAAGTATTCAGCTATTTGACAAGATTATGAATTTCGCTGCAAAACTGCGCTAGGGTTCCAAATGCGCAGGGAATACTGGAGGGGTGTAGTGAGTTCTATCTCGGCCAAAGGACAATGATCATTCAATTAAGGATTATGATTAATCTGAAATTTAAAACTATAGAGAAAATGTGACCTTATCACGTGTTTTGTAGTGAAGAAATGCAAAAACTACGATGAGTACAGAGAGAGAAGGAGATTTAAAACATAGATTAATATAAAGGCATTTTTATATTTTTTATTTTTAGTTCAATTTTATTTAATTAAATCTCTTCTCTCTCTCTCTCTTTCTCTCTCTCGCTCTCTCTCTCTCTATTGCAACAGACTGGGAACTAAGGGCCGATATAGGCTCAAGATTGAAATTCCCAGAGCAAATTGCCATCACAAAACTTCTCCCAGATATAGTTTTCTTCTCACATAAATTGAAGAAGATAGTTTTGTGGGAATTGACGGTCCCCTGGGAAGAAAACGCAGAGGAAGCTCATGAAAGGAAGAGGTTAAAATACGACGAACTGCTGGAGAGTTGCAGGGTTAAAGGCTGGAGGGCTAGCTGCACTCCTATAGAAGTGGGGACTAGAGGATTTGCAGCAAGTTCCTTAAGCAAAGCCTTAACAGATATTGGGATAGTGGGAGTAAAAAAAAAAAGCACTCAAGTCCATAACCGAAACAGCGGAAAGAACAGCTAATTGGTTATGGATCAAACGAGAGAGTGCCTGGATTCCAAAACAAATTGTTACCTAAAATTCCCCGAAATTCTGCGTTTAAATTAATGTTTCGGACGAGCTCATGTACGGTTCGCCTCTAAATTGAAAGTGGCTCTGACTGTCGCCAATCAGAATCATTCGCAAGGTTTCGTACCGGGCCTAAACGTAATTTTCTAGTGTCTGAAAGCGCTTATCGAGGGTGGGCCGGAGGCTGATCATCTCTGGTCGGGTCGGCGCGGTGAGGGGGGGTATGATGTTGAAAGACACGAAACCTCCTAGTGATCCTCACGATGACATCACAGCCGACACCCTCTAGCGCCCCCCATTACGGTGCGTAAGTTTGAAATATATATAAACATGCGGTGTAGATATGGAAGAATCCAAAAGTGTCTCCTTTACATAAAGTGGTAGAATAACTCTCTAGGAAAGATATAAATATATATGTATTGAACAGGTTAAGAGGCTCATCCCTTGTTCCCTGTTTAGGATGTGGTTTCCGGCTTCCTCTTTTCCTATCTTTTCACTAGTACGTAGCCCCCTGCACATCAGTGGCGTTATCGCCTTGCTCGGGGTGATATGATTAAAACAAAAGTATACAAATACATATAGAGTAAACATATGTAAAAATCAAAACAGATGCACTATTCTATGGTTAAACGGAAGTATAAGTGTATTTCAGGCGAACCTTTGTCAGCTTTTGTCTCTATTATACAGAAGGTTATTCGTGTAAAAACTTCTGTACAATAAAGAGGGAAGCTGATGATAGTTTGCCTGAATTAGGCCTATACTTCCGCTTAACCATGGAATAATGTGTCTGTTCAGATTTTTACATATATTTACTCTATATGTGCGTTGTGGTACAGTGGATATCGGCTCGGAACGAGAAGCCGGAGAGCCGAGTTCGAATTCCAGTTGAATCCATTGTATTCACTTACGCACAAATACCCATGGGAAAGGTATTAATCCGTCTCTTCCTTCCAGTTATGGGTTAAATAGCAGGACAGATTGGGTTCTATAGCCTTGGCCGGCAACTAGTCTACCGCAGAAAGCAATGGCAACCTACCGCGGGATAATCTTCTGCCCAGTCAGTCATGTCTCTTTCGAGACATGATCGCCCAAGCGTGTATCACGTATGGCACTTGACTGACTGACTCTATATGTATTTACATCAAATGACACTTGAACAGACATTCAACGTGTCATCTGCAGTTTTCAAAGTCTCTCCGATTCATTAAATATATGCATATTTGCTGAGATTTAGAACAGACAAAATAACAAAATAAAAAAAAACTGTCAGATATCCACAATGGCGCGAGTTAACTTTTCTCGATGTTAAGGCAAAAATTAAAATTCCTCCCAGTTGGGGAAGCTAAGGGACTCTTGTTCCGCTTCAAGTTAAACAAATGCCATGAATTATTCAATTGTTGTCGCTTGCCAAAAGAGATATTTAAATGTTACTGCCACTTTCACGAATTTCGCTTCCATGTTCATTTTTTTTATCACCCTTTATTTGTTGAAATGAAGATCTTTTAGCTTTTCGATGTTTTGCAGTGAAAAGAATTTTTTCTGTCATCATGTTTTCCTTGTCGATGTTTTGATATTTACGTTAGGACGAAACGGTAAAATTGAATATCAGGCATCATGGTGTAGACGTCGAGTTGTTAGCGAATAATATATATATATATATATATATATATATATATATATATATATTAGCAGTATAGCCCGGTGTTGCTCAGGTGTAATGAAAGCTTTAAAACTAATCCATGGTCCTGGAGCTCAAACTCTTTGGACGTTGGCACGAAAGACTAAAAAGCAATAGTTGTTTCCAGTTAAAGCGAAACCGTAGACTGAAAGAAAACTGAATGGATGTAAGTCAAATTTTGATTTCCTGGTATCGATATCAAATTTTCTGCACTATTGTAAGAATTGCAACCTTGAAACTTCTGAATATCGTTTCTTATGTCATTGTCTATGAGTGTATCAAATTTGATTAAAATCGGACCACTCCTTCTAAAACCCAATTTTTTCGATTATCGATTTTCGATATTTATCGGAAGTACCTCGTGACAAAACCTAGCTAAGAACACTTGCAGACGCTCATAGTACAACTGTGTAAATTTTCAGGAAAATCGGTTCAGCCGTTTCGGAGTCTATAGGTAACGGATGCACACACACACACAGACACACACACACACACAGAGACAAAGTTCCATTTATAAATAAGTTTATAATAAATAAATAAATATATATATATATATTAGTCATCCACATACAAGCCTGTTTCCCTCCTCCTCCTTCTTCAACTTCTTCTTGTGCTCCTTTTTCTTCTTCTCTTTCTTCTTCTTCTACTTCTCCTTCTTCCTCTTCTCCTCCTCCTTCTTCCCCTGCGCTTTCTTCTCCGTCTTCTTTTCCTCCTCCTCCTCCTCCTCCACCTCCTTCTTCTTCTTCTTCTTTTTCTCCTCCTTCTCCTCCTCTTTCTTCTCCTCCACCCCCCTCTTCTTTTCCTCGTCCTTTTTCTTCCTCTACTTCAGACAGCATTTTTTAATTTTTATCTTCGAGTTCTTCATCTTCGTCGTCTTCTTTTTCTTTCTTTTCTTCTATTTCTTCTTTTTCTTCTCCTTCTTCTTCCTCTTCTCTTCTTCTTCTTGTGTGTCTTTATTTTCCTTCTCTGAAATATATCTGAGACGAGTCTGACTAGTGTAATCATCAACGAGCCGGTTCAGCAGACCACTCCTGTTTTGTAGCCAGTTCTACCCCCTCCTCCTTATATGTTGCTTGTCGCTTTAGAAAATGGAAGTTTATGGCTCTCCACCATTTTAAGTTCTTTGTTGCAATTTGTAAATTTCGTCTTTTATACTGTCTGTGCTAATTCCTGTTCCGCCATCATTTTCACAAGCTCCTTGGTGAGGTGGTGCGTTGTTTTCCTCTGTTTTTTCTAGATTTCTAAACGTCCTGTCAGTGTCAAATTTTTTTAGCCGCCTTTCCTCCTTATGTATTGTCGAATTGGCAACTGTCTCTTTCTGATGCTAAGGATAAGACTCGCATTTGTTCCCTTTCTCAGGCATTTTGGGTATCAGGAAAAGATTTGCTAAAAGACTTCGTCTTCAAAAATTCGCTTTCGAAAGGCGTAAAGAATGTTATGCATTTTCATTGGGTCTTTTATCTTCGTTCCCAGGTTTCTCACTCTTTAGTCTTAAATCGTAACACTATGCAGCTGCTGGATTTTTATCACAGACAAGTGAATCCTTTTTTTACTCACCATATGTGTGTGTGTGTGTGTGTGTGTGTGTGTGTGTGTGTGTGTGTGTGAATGAGAAAGAGAGAGAGAGTGTGTGTGCGTGAGAAAGAGAGAGAGCGAGAGAGAGAGTGTGAGTGTGTGTGTGTGTAGTAAAGAGAGAATGTGTTCGTACGTACGGCAGGTGTGTTATCGCTCCACCTTCACCTACGATGTGTATGTTAATGTCCAGTAGTTGCAAAACACCACACTTGGTCTCATTTCTTCTTTTGTGTGAGAGTATATCATATATATATATATATATATATATATATATATATATATATATATTTCTCAACCTGTTCATTATATCTCTATCAATCTATCTGTCTTGTTCAGTCTGTTTATTGTGTGTCAATATATCATATTCAAACTCTTTATTTTCTATCTATCTATCTATCTTAAACTGTTCCTATCTATCTATCTATCTATCTATCTATCTATCTATCTATCTATCTATCTATCTATCTAATTCAGTCCGTTCATATCTATCTATCTATCTATCTATCTATCTATCTATCTATCTAATTCAGTCCTTCCTATTCTATCTATCTATCTATCTATCTATCTATCTATCTATCTATCTATCTAATTCTGTCCTTCATCTATCTAGTCCATTCATATCTATCTATCTATCTATCTATCTATCTATCTATCTATCTATCTATCTATCTTAAACTGTTATCTATCTATCTATCTATCTATCTATCTATCTATCTATCTATCTATCTATCTATCTCAGTCCGTTCATATCTATCTATCTATCTATCTATCTATCTATCTATCTATCTATCTAATTCAGTCCGTTCATATCTATCTATCTATCTATCTATCTATCTATCTATCTATCTATCTATCTATTTGAACGTTAAAAACATTAATTTAAAACAGGGATCAATATAAAAATATTCTTTTGCATTAGAAGATGTAAATAGCTACTACAAAATTGTATACTTTGCTTAATCATAGAAAAATGTCTCATCAGGGAATTGACATTTTGAACTATCTGATGAAAAGACGTCAAGTGCTTTTGCTGAGCCAGAAGTGATGCAAAGAATATATTTCGATTGGAAACCTATTTGCGTGGACCCATGTTGTGCTGCATTTTTCAAAATATACGCTAGAAAGCAACCAAAAACTGATTTGTAAGTTCATCATCAATAAGTTCTGAACTCGTTATCTATACTTATGATAAAACTATTTAATCCTGACTTAATAGTAAAACGGATTAGCCTGATAAGGCCATATTAGAAGCTGATCTAAAAATTGATATATGATTTGCTGTTAATTGAGGCAAAGAAACTTTTTTAATCGTATCACCCCGAGCAAGGAGGTAATGTCACTGATGTGCAGGGGGCTACATAAGTGTAAAAATATCAATTAGAATAGAGTGAAGAGGAAGACGAACTAGTTAGAAAGGAGCAATAGAAAGATGAAAATGCAGGTGTGATGAGAGTTTCAAAGGTTTAGAGAAAGGAAAGGATACACGGGGTGGGGAAAGAACTAGAGTCAAGTGGTTAGTAAATGAGTATTGACATTGCATTTAAATTCCTGAAGGTTGTAGCCGTCAGGAAAGCAAGAATATGGGAGCGAGTTCCGCAGGTGGGAGATGCGAGAGAAGAAGCTGCAGGAGTAGAATTGTCGTCTGCATTTGGCTAACCTAACTGTGAATGGGTGGGACCCAGTTGCCAGTCTGTTTGCACGAGTAAACACCTGTTGAGGAGGCACCAGTGACTTAAGTTCTTCGAGCAGAAGCCATGAATTTATTTATAGAACTGACAAAGGGAGGCAACATTTCGTCGGGGGGGAGTGGCTGCAGTCGAGCCGCCAAGTCAGTACCTATCACATTACTGATTCTCCTTTGGAGCCTGTCGAGAACACTGAGGTGAACGGCAGGGGCGCCTGACCATATATGGCAGCAGTATTCCATGCACGGACGAATGATTGATTTGTATATATGCAGGATGGATTCAGGCGGAAAAAAACATCCTGGCCTGACACAGTGACCCAACCTTCTTAGCAGTGGATTTAGCTATGGATTCGATGTAGTGGTTCCATTTAAGATCAGAAGAGAGAATAAGGCCGAGGGGGCGCAGTGTATTGCTCTCAGGGCGAATCGCTTGGTCCATGCTTATGGGAGGCAGGAGAGGTTTCCTGTGCTGATTGACAGACAACAACTTGGTCTTAGACGCATTGGAATTGACAGGCCGTTCAAGGTCAGCAGCGAGATTATGTTTGTCCGCCACGACGGGTTTCTTACTGATGCAGAAGTAAATTGTGGTGTCATTTGCGTAGATGCCTACGTAGCACTTGATCTCATCTGGGAGGTCATTGATGAAAATAAGGAAGAGCGTCGGGCCCAGGATAGAGCCCTGTGGGACACCAGTATTTGTGCTTTAGAATGAAGAGGCATGACTATTCAAAACGAAATTCATTTTGCGGTTATTTAAAAAAGATTGGATTAGATCAAGCAAGCGTCCGATAATACCGCAACTCTGTAGCTTACATAGTAGTCTAGAGTGCCAAACCCTGTCAAAAGCCTTGGAGATATCCAGAGCAACAGCACGAGCCTCGCCTGTCTCATCAAGGGCCTGGAGCATGTACTCCGTAACGGTTGTTAGCATGTCGGCTGTGTACCTGGCAAAGCGGAAGCCATACTGCCTGTCAGAGTAGAGTTTGTGGGCAGTAAGATCTTGAACTATTTCAGCATTAATTATGGGCTCGAACACTTTCCCGAAAATTGGTAGAAGACTGATAGGGCGAGAGTTGGATGGGCCCAAAGGTTCACCAGAGTTCTTAAATACAGGAACGACTGAACAGAACTTCCAGCATACAGGAAAACAGGAAGCAGAAAGGCAGTAGTTATACATTTTAGAGAGGACGTGGGAGAGTTCAGGAGCACACCTCTTAAGGACTATCACCGGGATTCCATCACCACCGCTCGTCTTATGGGGGTCAAGTTTTGAAATTACTCGGGATACTACTGTCGGGGTAATATATACGTCGTACAGTTTGGCCTCAGTTCTAATAGGGAAGTCAAATGTGGAGTTGGATGAGAATCTACGAGCAAAGCACTCAACTTTGTCCGCAGATGACGTGAGAACTTCAAAGTCATTGATTAAAGGAGGTATTGAGCATTTGCTATTGTTCAACACCCGTTTGCATAACCGCCGATAGTCCTTGGAGCCGAACTTAAGGTCAGCTATGCGCTGTCACATAGCGTGTTAATCTGAACGTCTTCAAACTGAAACTACTCTCTTTTAATCATGTGAGATAAACATGTTTGACTTTCTATTCTCGTGACTGATGCTAACCTCAAAACCGTCATCCATTGCGCCTTCTATGGTTAACATTTTCCGCTAAAATGAAGTGGAAAGATTGTGTTGAATCAATTGCTAGGTCTGCAGTTAGTAAAGCCGGTCGTGCGAGACAATCTTTCTCACCGGAATGCATCATACATATTTATAAGCCTACCATTCGTCAGTGCTTTTAATATTATTGCCACATCTGATCGGGTATTTCTGTTGTATATTTAGAGATTCTAGAGAGAAGAATCTGCAATATTATTAGTCCTGACCTGGCCTCAGTCCCTTAACTGACTGACTGAAAGTATTTACACCTCCTTGTGGGTGATGATTTATTTTTCGCCCCACAACCGCTTACCAAAGGCGAATCGTGGCAAGCCACTTGTTACTCTATCGCTAATCTCTATGGTAAAAGCTCTAACGTGTTACCTACCTTAGTTCCACTAATTCATGTCTTTACGGCGAAAACCAGACATAGTCATAATTTTAAGCAAATTGGAAGTTCGATTCTGAAAGTCACTGAGAACAGGAGTTTTGTGAATCAGACTCCCGAGAGGATACTTCCTTGATCGGACATTAAAAAATGACTTAAATTATATTATGTTATGTATATGTTTTTTCGGTTTTATTTTTCCGTCTTTATATATATTGTCATCAGCAGACAGATCTGTTTCGCTGTATCACAAATCATCAGTACAGTTAGACTCCGATTGCTTTTTTAACCCAGGATTGAAACACGACCGAATTGGCGTCAGTCGGCGATTCTACCTCTGGGCCATGTGCGTTCGGTGGAAGAAGGCAAACTTTTTTGCGCATATATTATCATTATATGCGCCTAATAGCTAGAGTGCTCTAATTGATTTTTACTGAATGAGCGATGCGTACATGCCAGAGTAGCTACTGTTTTTCAAAGTCTACCATTCTTCCAGAGAGCTCAATCAGGGTGTGAGAGCGTAAATATTGTCATCCGCAGACAGATCTGTTTCGCTGTATCACACCTCATCAGTACGCTTAGACTTCGATTGCTTTTAACCCAGGATTGAAACCCGACCGAATTGGCGTCAGTCGTCGATTGCATTTTATTGTGCACGTCAATAGGTGTCCGCTTATTTGATTCATATATATATATATATATATATATATATATATATATATATATATATATTCTAAACATATACTATTAAATATAAGAGACAATGAATGTCTATTATGTTTAATCATGAGTCGTTCTAAACGTCGTATTTTGGCTTTAATTTCAGTTGAAAATAAAGACAAAAACCCTCCAACATTTGAATAATTTTATGTCAACACAAAATAAAATCGTCGGTGATGGTGGATGTTATTGTATTACCGTCTTAATAACCTCTCTGAAGATGGCTCATGTGAGCCGAAAACTTAGAAACAAATTAATAAAAAAATTATCCAAATGTTGGAGGTTTTTTTTTTTATTTTCACCTGAAATTAAAGCCAAAATACGACGTTTAGAACGGCTCATGATTAAACATAATAGATATTCATTGTCGCTTATATTTAACAGTATATGTTTAGAAAATTATTTGCTGCCTCGATGCACTAAATTTATATATATATATATAGCAAATAAGCGGATACCTATTCACGTGCACAATAAAATGCAATAAAAAAAAACAAGCACCCGCAAATAATACAAAATTAAACAGAAATCAACCCAACAAATGCAACCAAAGAAATTAACCACTAGTAGAATGACTCACATAGCAAAAAAATTATGTTGCACCAAACTCCCTATAAACAAGAAAATAAACAAGACACAACTATCCCGATATCGAGCACTCACCAACATGCCGAAAACTATTATCAGCAAACCAGTGAAAAAAAACAAAAAAAAAACAACAGTCGTTGTACTAAGTATTATGACAACGCAACACTATGTGTGTGTGCGCACTGAATATATGGATTGGTATCCGACAAGATAGGATGTGCGTTGTGGTCCAGTGGATATCGACTCGGAACGGGAAATCGGAGTGCCGAGTTCGAATTTCAGTTTAATTCGTTGCTAATCATATACGCACAAATACCTTGGGAAAGGTAAAAATCTGTCTCTTCCATCCAGGTATGGGTCAGATAAGAGGACAGATTGATTTCTATAGCCTTGGTCGGCAACCAGTCTACCGCAGATAGCAATGGCAACCTATTGCGGGATAATCTTCTGCCCAGCCAGTCATGTCTCTTTCGAAACATGATCGCCCAAGCGTGTATCACGTATGGCACTTAATTGGCTGACTGATCCGACAAGATGAATAGAATAACAACTAGGAAAAAAAGCGTCTTTAATCTAACATGTTTTACTTTAACAAGCTTCTTCAAATGTTTTTTTTAAAGACGGGAAATTTTAAAATGTTTTAATTTTTTAAATAAAATCCAAAGAAGCATTATGTTGATTGAAGTTTGATTTCATTGGTCAGACACGTGTCACGTGTAAAAAAGCAATGAATGAATATTTTAAATGAAGAACTTATGTCTGTTTAGATGAGTACGCAACGTCATGTGTTAAAAAAATCTGAAGAAATTCGTTTAAGTGAAAAACATGTTAGATTTTTTCTTACCTGTTCTTTTTCTTATATATATATATATATATATATATATATATATAATGGTAATATTATCCGTTGCTTTAAAAAGAAACTTTCAGAATTTTTCGACCGGGCAGCCTGTAATAATTTTGTTAGAAATTAACAAAATTATTTCTTAAATTTTCTTTTCGAAAAAACAGGTTTCTCAAATCCTGTAACTGTTATTACTTTTTTCAGTATTGATGGGAATTATTTTCGAGCCTTCTTTTTTAAAGTGTTGTCTTCAACATTGGTAGTCTTCAAATGATGAGGTTTCTGTTATTTGGTACAGTTCTTTGGTTGTGATTATGTAGCGCCAATCCATAAGTTCAAAGAAGGATGATCTTTGCCAAGACACTCAGACTTCATTATTTTCTCTTTGAGTTACACGTGATATCCATTTAAGTTGTTGCTGCTGTTGGTGGTCTTCAAGTGATTTGCTTTCTTTTTTATCTAAAGTTATTTATAAATGGAACTTTGTCTGTGTGTGTATGTGTGTGCGTGTATATGCGTTACCTATAGACTCCGAAACGGCTGAACCGATTTTCTTGAAAATTTACACAGTTGTACTATAAGCGTCTGCGAGTGTTCTTAGCTAGGTTTTGTGTCGAAATACCCCCGCTAAATATCGAAAATCGATAATCGAAAAAATCGGGTTATAGAAGGAGTGTCCGATTTTAATCAAATTTGATACACACATAGACAAAGACATAAGAAACGATATTCAGAAGTTTCAAGGTTGCAGTTCTTACAATAGTGCAGAAAATCGATAATATATATATATATATATATATATATATATATATAAAGCAAGATGTTTTTGTGTGTGTCTTTTTATCTGCCTGTATGTCTGTATTTTTTTCAGCCCTTTTATTTTAGTTTTTGCTTCGAGTTTGGCTCTAAGTAGGTATAATTGCAGTTCTTAGTCTCAGCCGTGATACCATTTACTCAGGGGAATTATTTAGCCTTCAAATTTCAGTTTACGACGAAAAAAACTTATTTGATATCGATATCAGGAAATCAAAATTTGACTTACATCCATTCATTTTTCTTTCAGTCTACGGTTTCGCTTTAACTGGAAACAACTATTGCTTTTTAGTCTTTCGTGCCAAGACCATGGATTAGTTTTCAAGCTTTCATTACACCCGAGCAACGCCGGGCTATACGGCTAGTACAAAATAAATATACCATTGAGACTTGATAGTTTGATAGCACCAAAAAGATGGCAGTTTAAAATGTGAGAGGTATTTCTGTTTCCCCTTATATAATGAAAACAACGATCTGACACCGATTTGAAAAGTATATGTAGATAAATGACAAAATACAGTTTCTGGGTGAGGATAGTATGAAATAGTGGAGAGCCATAACGTGAAGAAGATTGGCAAACAGAAGAATATAAAACATGCGTAAACAACGTCATTTTTATGTTCAATTCGAAATACTTTTTGTTCCGTTTTTTTTTTTGTGTTTTGTTTTGTTTTGGGATTTTAGGATTCGTAACCAATCGTAGAAATATTTCTTAAGGTTTGATATGTGAATCCAGGAGGGTTAACCAAATAAGGAGGCGTAAATAAATCAGAAAGAAAACATCAATTTCTAGAGATTATTTTCCCTCTCATAGCGCCAGGGATTCAGTTTTTTGGAGGTTTTATCTCACCGTCAGTTGTCTTATTATAAACTGATCAGTGTTTCCCTGTGTGACTTTCTATCTAGACAGATCTTGTGAAAGCAACACTGGAGAAGGATTTATTTTGGCTTCTTGTCCATTATAAAACTCGATGGATGAGTGAAGAAACTCTTTTGAGAATATCCTGTCAACACTAGCAGTTTACTTGTGACATATCGCTAATTTTAAATGAACTAATAGCCAGAAGGAAAACGATGTTCGTCTTGCATAACTGATAACTATTTTTTTAAAATCAGTTCACAACAAATAAGGTAACAACACTACTAAGACTCAAGTGGTTACTGGGAGTGAAAAAGCCTGAGTAAACTTTGAAATGAACCGGAAATATAATCATAAATAGGAAACAAGGGATAAATCTCTAGACTAACCCCTAACCGCTAACCTCTAACCCTTCACTCAAAATAAGACAACAACGCTGCTAAGACTCAAGTGGCTATTAGGAGTGAAAGAACCTAAGGAAACTTTGGCATGAACCGGAAATACAATCCTAAATAGGAAACAAGGGATAAAGCTCTATACTTAACCCTAACTGTTAACCTCTAACCCTAACCCTTCACACCAAATAAGACAACACCGTTAAGTTGGTTGGTAACTAGTTCATTTTTGTTTGGTTAATTACGTCGGGAAGTCAAAACTTATTGGGTCATTTAATGTCGAATCTTTCACTTTGTGAGGATCGAATTCATTACCCAGTTGTTATGGTCAACCAAACTGGTCTTGTAGCGCACCACTCTACGCCTACAAAACATATGGTATAGCTTATTAAATGAATCATTGCCGTTGTTTAAAACTAATAACCGAATAGCCACGAAAGTTGGTTTGGTTTGTTTCTGTTTAACGGCCTATCAACATCTAAAGGCTCGTTAAAGGCCAGAACCGTATTTTTATTTTAAATCACAGTTGTTTGTAACATTTTTCATTCAAAAAAGTTTTGTTGGTAAATACTTTCATAGCATTTTGACCACAGTACGGGGGGTTAACTATTTACCCATAGTTGGGACCCTAATAGGTGCTACCACTCCGGGTCAGGGCAGACGTGGGAGGAACAGCAATTAAGAGGTGGTTCCATGCTCCTCACAACCTCCCAATCAGAGGCCTTGCTGCCGGATACGAAAGTTGGGTTCTGCAGTACTTGAATAACGAATTGCTAGAATAAAGGAATAGATTATTCGGAATGTTGTTCTCGTCTTTATTACTTGCCAAGACCCTTACACTTTACTCACTCAAATCCTTTTTACACCACTGATCTTAGGAAGAATTTGTATACTGACAGTTTAGATATTTCTGAAAGATATTGTCGCCATGCATGACATACAGATGAAAATCTGGATTTGACGCTGCACCTCGCTTTTCCAGGTTTATGTTTTGTTTTAGTAGTAACTAGCAGTATAGCCCGGCGTTGCTCGGGTGTAATGAAAGCTTGAAAACTAATCCATGGTCCTGGAGCTCAGACTCTTTGGACGTTGGCACGAAAGACTAAAATGCAAAAGTTGTTTCCAGTTAAAGCGAAACTGTAGACTGAAAGAAAAATGAATGGATGTAAGTCAAATTTTGATTTTCTGGTATCGATATCAAATAAGTCGTAAACTGAATTTTAAAGGCTAAATAAGTCCTCTGAGTAAATGGTATCATGGCTGAGACTATAATTATACCTACTTAGAACCAAACCCGAAGCAAAAACTAAAATAAAATAGCTCAAAAAATACAGACATAGCGGCAGATAAACAGACTCACACACAAATATATATATATATATATATATATATATATATATATATATATATTGTAACTAAGTTGTTGAACTCGTAGGTTAATTTACCTTTTTGTTCATGCATTTACTTTTATAAAGATTGCTCGATACAAATGTAGAGCGTTATACTGTAATGGTTGTTACAATGTTTTTAAATTCATAGTTTCACTACACAAAAAATTTATCATGTTTCGAAGCCAGCCCATTATGTTTTGGCTTCATCCTCAGGTGATTTTTTTAGAAATGAGAATTATCCAGTTGTTAAGACCGTTTATTTGTGTTGGATTTGTTATTTTTGGGTATTATAGGTGTTGGTCTGTATTTGTTCCGTTGACCTATTTACTGGTCTTAGGGTTAAGTTTTTGTTTTTGGCAGAGTTCATGATAGGTTAATCTATTAATCTTGAAAGGGCTGGTGGTGCTTGCGCCTAGCTTGTTTGGTTTAGGGGTTGGTAGGTTTTGTTTTGCTTTGGGGTTGGTTTCTCCTTAATTTAATGTATGTTATTTTGTATTGGGGTGTGTGCTTTTTCTTGTTTTTTTATTTTTTTGTTTTTGTTTTTTGTAAAATATACCTTTGATAAGATATACCTTTCATAAAAATGTATAGGGGTTGGTAGGTGTTGTTTTGTTTTGGGGTTGGTTTCTCCTTAATTTAATGTATGTTATTTTGTATTGGGTTGTGTGCTTTTTGTTTTTTTATTTTTTTTGTTTTTTATAAAATATATCTTTTACAAAACATATCTTTCACAAAAAATATTTTATAATATTCCATAACATTAAGCTATATTATATGAAGCCAAAATATAACGGGCTGGCTTCGAAATATGAGAAATTTTTCGTGTAGTGATACTATGAATTTAAAAACATTGTAACAAACATTACAGTATATATATATATAAATATATTATCGATTATCTGCACTATTGTAAGAACTGCAACCGTGAAACTTCTGAATATCGTTTCTTATGTCTTTGTCTATGAGTGTATCAAATTTTATTAAAATCGGACCACTCCTTCTATAACCCGATTTTTTCGATTATCGATTTTCGATATTTATCGGAGGTACCTCGACACAAAACCTAGCTAAGAACACTTGCAGACGCTTATAGTACAACTGTGTGAATTTTCAAGAAAATCGGTTCAGCCGTTTCGGAGTCAATAGGTAACGGACACACACACAGACACACAGACACACACAGAGACAAAGTTTCATTTATTATATAAGTTTAGATTTTCGGTATTACGCGAAACTACCCGTGGCTCAGCTTATTCTATGTTCAATTTCCCCGATATTTAATTTGTTATCGCTCACCTGTCCCATTTTTGTGTCGGGCGGGGGACCGAAAATCATCTCTCAGTTGCTTCTCTGTGCTCGATGACAGAGTGTGGTTCATTTGTAGTTCCCTCTGCGAGGACAGGGTTGCATTTGAGAAAAAATTACATTGTGCAGATGCCTGGTCCCGGGGAACGGTGTCCCGCGGCCGCGCCACCCCATTGCCGAAGAGGGGGTGGATGACAAGGTGCTCGTCACCCAGGCCAGCTCAACCGGTGGTTGAGGGGACTGGGGAATTTTTGTTCCTTCGCCTCTCTGTACGAGGTCGGGTTCCCCACGTTAATAAAGACCTTGGGTCACATCTCGCTCCATTGGAGGAGTAGGCTAAATATCTACTTAATTTGTTATCACTGATCCATTTGGGAAAGTCAATTTGAAAATTGTGATGAATAATAACGAAAACATTTCTTTTTCAAAACCGTTAACCTAGCTTGAGGAAACGAATTTCATGATTAAGTTTAGTTTCAAGAACATAGCGTTAGAATTTCATTTCGTTGATCAGTGAAAACCCATTTATAAAACAGCATTTATAAAATCTATAATTTATTGAAAATAATTATTACTTATTAATATAATAACATAATCCATCACTTCTCCCTCCATCTATATAGCGGGAGAAAATTGGGTTCTATAGCCTTGTTTGGTAACCAGTCTACCTCAGAAAATAATCACAACCTGCTGCGCGATAATCATCTGCCCAGTCAGTCATGTCTCTTTCGAGACATGATCGTCCAATGATGTATCATTTATGACACTTAATTGACTGATTGAATGCACACTGCCTGTCACAGTGTATTTGAACTCAGTTTGAGAAAGACATCAGTGTAATCAAGAATCTCTACTGGCGGCAAACAGCCTGCATACGGACAGGTAACGATTTCAGCAGATTCACAAAGATAGAAAGAGGCGTAAGGCAAGGGTGTGTCTTTTCACCGGATCTGTTCAGCTTGTACAGCGAGAATATTTTATAGGGTTCAATACAGTATTCAGAGTTACGTGGATCGTATATACTTGAGGAAGGCCGGATGGTATAGCAACCGAAACGTTGTGATAACAA
The DNA here is from genome assembly GCA_037127315.1 of Ascarosepion bandense. Lineage (NCBI taxonomy): Eukaryota > Metazoa > Mollusca > Cephalopoda > Sepiida > Sepiidae > Ascarosepion > Ascarosepion bandense. Next base: position 1,158,015 of record JBBBDQ010000967.1, read on the forward strand.
CAGGAAATATTAAGACAATAGTCCGAATATAAATCGAGCAAATATGCGTTTTATCCTGAAAAAAATCCTATCACTGGCATGCCACGATTTTATGAAAATAGTGTTACTACGATAAAAAAAATGTAGCAAATATAAAAAAAAATTGGAATGGGAAGAGACATGGGCAGTGGAACTAGAACAGTTTACCCAGTAGATTATATAAAGAGATCATTTCAGAATTTTCTGTAGGTTACCCAGATCGATATACACCTGAGGAAGGACGTAGAGCATCCCGCAGTAGGTTGTCATTAATTACTGCGGTAGACTGGTTGCCAACCAAAGCTAGAGAACATAATTCGTCCTGTTATTTGATCTATAGCTGGAGGGAGAAATGACGGATAAATATCTTCCCAAAGGTTATTTGTGCGTACCCAAAAACTCCAACACTATGAATCTAATCATTCTTGGTGCTCTTGTCATTACTGGAAAATTTGCTGTTGTTAAACGCTACATTCTTTTAGTTTCTATTTATGTGTCACCAATCACAGGCAGGGGAACGAGAACAGTCTAAGCCCTTTAAATTTAATAAAGTGTTTAGTTCAAAATTCCCGGTAGGTTACACACATCGATATACACCTGATGAAGGCCGGAGGGCGCAACGGTTATGATAACAAAACAAATATGGGAGCAAAAGTTTGAATATAAATACGGTTAACAGGCGTTTTATATTGAAAAAAGAAATCACATGACTGGCGTACCAGGACTGTGTGAAACTGGGGTTACAAATGCCCAAAGTTGAATAAAACAAAATGGAAACAGGGTAGTAATAACTGAAAAATACGAAATAAAATTAAAAAAAAAAAAGACAATCCCCAGACATGGGTAGTAAGACGAGAACGATCTAACCCCAGAGAATAAATAAAGAGTTCTGTTTAGGATTATCCAAGTCAAAGTACATCTGATGAAGTCCAGAGGTCTCAAGGGCGCCGAAACGTTGTAATGACAACAACAAAGATGAAGTCAGTAGACCGAATATCAATCAGTTAAGTGCCATACGTGAAACACGCTTGGGCGATCATGTCGTCAAAGAGACATGACTGAGTGGACAGAAGATTATCCCGCAGTAGTTTGCCATTGCTTTCTGCGGTAGAGTGGTGCCAGCCAAGGCTATAGAACCCAATCTGTAGTGTTATTTAACCCATAACTGGAAGGAAGAGACGGATTAATACCTTTCTCAAGGGCATTTGCTCGTAAGCGAATGCGATGAATTCAACTGGAATTCGAACTCGGCTACCCGATTTCTCGTTCCGAGCCGATATCCACAACACACATCGAACATAAATAGTGTAAATGTGTGTTTGTTAATTTCCTCGGTTTCAGTCATCCACTATGTATGATCATGTTGTATATCACCCATGCGTTAGGGTGAGTATGTTACAAACTTCGTAAAGAGAAAATTGTGTCTTCCGAGTTGATTATTGATTATAGAGAAGTCACATTAGGTTAATGTCTATGGTCGCTGTGCATTCGAGATAAGAGTAGAAGGTCAGGAGATAAGAGGGACGATCAAAGGGCCATGAGTAATTATCATGTGGACACTAATGAGTAATTAATGCGAAGAGGTCAACAAGTGGTCAGTTCTAAGTAGATATATATCCAGCCGCTTATTTAGTTCAATCATTTTTTTTATCTGATACAATATTTCCAATCTCTGTCCCAACACAAGCAACTTCTTCTAATCATTCCAGATGCCAATCAAACATTAATCTTACCATAGCCCATGTATGGAAATCAAATATTAATTAGCTGATTAAGTCTAACCAACACAATTCCTTTTTTTTAAACTTTTTTTTTAATTTCAAGGTAGAGTACTTTTGAGGTATTGAATGATACAGAAGGGTTCCTCTTATTCACATGGAGATATTTTTTAAATAATCGTTTTACCCCGAAGTTGGCAGGACCGCCACTGGTGCACCGGGGGTTACAATAAGAGTGAGTGTGCGAGTTTTGTTTAACGGCATATCAACCTCTGTGGGTTATTTAATGCCAAAAATGTGGGTTTTTAAGGTATTTTTTTTTATTTTCGGTTACAGAGAGAAGCTTGATTTAGTAAGATTTTGATAATATTTTTTTAGTTTTTATTTTAGAAAACTGAAGATATCTTCTAGCCCTCTATTCGAAAATGTATTGCTTGTAATAATTTTTTCCTTCAAAAATGTGTGATGACAATTTTTCCCTTCAAAAAGGTGTAATGGTAATAATTTGTTTTTCAAAAATGTATTGTTGTTAACAATTTTCCTTCAAAAATGTATATTTGTCTACAAAAATCTATTTTTACGTATATATTTCAATAAAAGTGTATTTTATACTTTCATAATGTTTTGAACCCTGTTTGGGAGTTAACTATTTGCCCATAGCTGGCAACCTAACAGGTGCTGCCACTCAATGTCAGGGTGGATTAGGGAACAACAGCAATTAGCAGGTGGTGCCATGCTCCTCACAATCTCTCAATCAGAGGCCTTGCTGCCGGATGCAGTTTACCGTCATCCCCAGGACCGTTACAACAAGAGAGAAAAAAATCAGTGTAAAGAGTTCGATACTGACTGTGTGTCTCATACTTTTGGCCTTGTGCCACATCTAACCTGAGCTTAGTTTATCACCGGGTCACAAAAATATAGTCCAAATACAACCGCCTCTTTCTCTCCAACAGGTTTTCTTGCGTTTTCTTCCTTCCATTTACTTGCTTCCCTGTTAAGTAGGCAGGATTGAAGGATGGGCAAAAATGATCAGCGTTCACAAAGATCGATGGCGATTGACATTGCATCTTTGAAAATTCTAACTATAAAGAAAGTAAAAGGAATGGGAGTTCCACAGAAAACGCAAGAAAAGAACTGAATGGTTTGAAATGGGTTATTTAATGCAGAAACGCGCAAATACCCTTGGGAAAGGTATTAATCCGTCTCTTCTTTCCAGTTATGGGTTAAATAGCAGGACAGATTGGGTTCTATAGCCTTGGTCGGCAACCAGTCTACCGCAGAAAGCAATGGCAACCTACTGCGGGATAATCTTCTGCCCAGTCAGTCATGTCTCTTTCGAGACATGATCGCCCAAGCGTGTATCACGTATGGCACCTAAACTGACTGAATGCAGAAATCTAAATAATTTGAACACAATTTTATAGCTTCAATTAAATCTATTATGAAAGCAGGTTTATGCCTTCAAATACAGAAACTGAATTGTAAATAGTTTTACTAAAAAATGTGTTGTTGGTAATTTTTCATATAAAAATATTTGGTAGTTTTACTATAAAATTATCTAAACTTATTTATAAATGGAACTTTATCTGTGTGTGTGTGTGTGTGTGTGTGTGTGTGTGTGTGTCCATTACCTATAGACACCGAAACGGCTGAACCGATTTTCTTGAAAATTTACAAAGTTGTACTATAAGCGTCAGCGAGTGTTCTTAGCTAGGTTTTGTGTCGAGGTACCCCCGATAAATATCGAACATCGGTAATCAAAAAAATCGGTTTATAGAAGGAGTGGTCCGATTTTAATCAAATTTCATACATTCATAGAAAAAGATATAAGAAACGATATTCAGAAGTTTCAAGATTGAAGTTCTTACACTAGTGCAGAAAATCAATAATATATATATATATATATATAAGGCATCATGTTTGTGCGTATGTCTGTTTATCTGCCTGTAGGTCTGTATTTTTTTTCAGCCCTTTTATTTTAGATTTTGCTTCGGGTTTGGCTCTAAGTAGGCATAATTGTAGTTCTTAGTCTCAGCCATGATACCATTTACTCAGAGGACTTATTTAGCCTTGAAAATTCAGTTTACGACGAAAAAAACTTATTTGATATCGATACCAGGAAATCAAAATTTGACTTACATCCATTCATTTTTCTTTCAGTCTACGGTTTCGCTTTAACTGGAAACAACTATTGATTTTTAGTCTTTCGTGCCAACGTCCAAAGAGTCTGAGCTCTAGGAACGTGGATTCGTTTTGAAGCTTTCATTACACCGTACTATACTGCTAGTATATATATATATATATATATATATATATATATATATATATATATATATATATATTAGGTGCGATTGGTAAATTTGTCGCTATTATTTCATTATTTCAAATATTTTTTAGGTTGAGTCTGAGCTCCAGGACCATGGATTATTTTTAAAGCTTTCATTACACCCGAGCAACACCGACTATACTGCTAGTAAGTTATATGTGAGGGGTCCGTTCAAAATGGACTGACTGGCGAGCTCGGTTTAACGATGCTGGTGGGTCGCTCCATGTGATCTTTTGCGCCTGAGATGAAATGCCTCACTGATGATGATGCAACACTAACGTGACTGGTGATGCGAAAATTAAAAAATTCTCTCAACTGCATCCGCTGCGGTGAGACGGGGGAGACTGACTCATGCCTTCTTCTACTGCAAGACATCATGATTCTCGTTCTTCGCGGAACGTTCTTTGTCCTTGTGGCTAGTTCTGTTTGTAGCAATGTTGTACCGTCGTCAACTACTGCTAAGCACTATATGTTCTTGTGCTCACAAGGTGTTTATGCAAGTCGTGATATAGACGAGGTGACAAAAGCAATTCTTGGGAACGAAATGTTTACCTCTTCCCAACTGGTCTTGTTCCTTAAGTATCAAAGTAAAGTCAAAATTGGTACAGGCAAGCGAAGACTCCCTCCATTAGAAAGTGACAAATGTCGATGAGTCAAGCGTATTTGTAGAGTGAGTTAAGTCAGTTAAATGCCATACGTGATACACACTTTGGGCGATCATGTCTCGAAAGACATGACTGACTGGGCAGAAGATTAACCTGCAGTATGTTACCATTACTTTCTACGTTAGACTGGTTGCCAGCCAATGCTATAGAACCCAATCTGACCTGTTATTTGACTCATAGCTATAAAGGGAAGAGATGTATTTCGTTATTACGTAGTAATTAATGGGGTATCAGTTTATTACCTCATAATAATATAAAACTAATCCCCCACTTTATACCCAGTAAAAGCCTTAATCAAGTTTTCAACTATTATATTCAGTCAGTCAGTTAAGTGCCATACGTTTTACACGCTTGGATGATCATGTCTCTTAAGAGACATGATTCACTGGGCAGAAGATTATTCCGCAGTAGGTTGCCATTGCTTTCTGTGGTAGACTGGTTGCTAGCCAAGGTTATAGAACCCAATCTATCCTGTCATTTGACTATATTATTTGACCCATAACTGGAGGGAAGAGACGGATTAATAACTTTTCCAAGGGTATTTGTGCGTAAGTTAATGCTATGAATTCAACTGGAATTCGAACTCGGCTCCCCGATTTGTCGTTCCGAGTCGATATCTACTCCACCACAACGCGCATGCTTGCCAAGTGAAAGAAGCCGAATTAGAGCGGCATTTTGTTTCGGTTATGTATCAGCAAATAGGGAACCCTGTATTAAGCATTGGCAACCCTGGACAAAATAGATTAGTTTAGGTTGTTTTGCTTTTCGTTTTTACGCCAAGTTAACTTAGCTAAAGAGCGCATGCTCATAATATATTTGTTTATCCCTCCTGTTCTGATAATTAAATCTTCGTTTTTCGGATATTTTTTTTTAGATTTTCTTTTATTTTTCTTGTTTGTTTTACTGTTTCTTTCTTTCTTCTATTGATTTTCTCTTTTATTCTTTTCGTTTTTTTTATTATTTGTTTTAATTCTTTTCTTCCGTTTCCTTTAAATTTCTTTTTCTCTCTTTTTTTTTTGTTCTTTCTTTTATTCTTTCTTTATTTTGGAACATTTTCCTTTTTTTATTCTTTTACGCTTTCTCCAGTTATTCTTTTTTTTTTTTTTAATTATATCACCCCAAGCAAGGCGAAAACGCCACTGATGCGCAGGGGGCTACGTAAGAGTAAAAAGATTGGAAAAGAGAAAAACCGGAAACCATATCCTAAACAGTAAACAAGGGATGAGCCTCTTCACCTGTTCAATAGACGTGGGTGGAGTGTGAACCGGGCGATAGTTTAGTCTATCTACTCCAATTGAAAAAAAATAAAATAAAAAAAAGAGTGAAAAGATTGGAAAAGAAAAAAACGGAAACCACATCCTAAACAAGAAACAAGGGATAATCCTCTTCACCTGTTCAATAGACGTGGGTGGAGTGTGAACTGGGCGATAGTTTAGTCTATCTACTCCAATTGAAAAAAAATAAAATAAAAAAAAGAGAGAAAAGATTGGAAAAGAGAAAAACGGGAAGCCACATCCTAAACAAGAAACAAGGGATGAGCCTCTTCACCTGTTCAATAGACGTCGGTGGAGTGTGAACCGGGCGATAGTTTAGTCTATCTACTCCAATTGAAAAAAAATAAAATAAAAAAAAGAGTGAAAAGATTGGAAAAGAAAAAAACGGAAACCACATCCTAAACAAGAAACAAGGGATAATCCTCTTCACCTGTTCAATAGACGTGGGTGGAGTGTGAACTGGGCGATAGTTTAGTCTATCTACTCCAATTGAAAAAAAAATAAAATAAAAAAAAGAGAGAAAAGATTGGAAAAGAGAAAAACGGGAAACCACATCCTAAACAGGAAACAAGGGATGAGCCTCTTCACCTTTTCAATAGACGTGGGTTCTTTTTGTTTCTACCTTGTTTTGTTTTTGAGGGCAACTCGACAAGGTGTAATCGTTAGTATGTTTTTCTCGCTAGAATCTAACATAATTGAGTAGTTCAATCCTTACTGGGCACCCCGTACATTCAGCCTTGTGTCACATGTAAGCAGCGTATAAAAATCAGCCATTATTTTTCCGTTTTTTTATTTACTGTTATAATTTTTTGTCACTTTCTTTTTTCCATTTTTTTCTTTTTTTAATTTAATTTCTTTCTTTCATTGTTTCCTTCCTCTTTTCTTTTTTCATTTCTTTCGCTGTGTTTTCTTTCTCATCTACTAGCAGTATAGCCCGGCGTTGCTCGGGTGTAATGAAAGCTTTAAAACTAATCCATGGTCCTGGAGCTCAGACTCTTTGGATGTTGGCACGAAAGACTAAAAAGCAATAGTTGTTTCCAGTTAAAGCGAAACCGTAGACTGAAAGAAAAATGAATGGATGTAAGTCAAATTTTGATTTCCTGGTATCGATATCAAATAAGTTTTTTTCGTCGTAAACTGAATTTTGAAGTCTAAATAAGTCCTCTGAGTAAATGGTATCATGGCTGAGACTAAGAACTACAATTATACCTACTTAGAGCCAAACCCGAAGCAAAAACTAAAATAAAAGGACTGAAAAAAATACAGACATACAAGCAGATAAACAGACACACACACAAACATCTTGCGTTATATATATATATATATATATATATATATATATATATATATATATATATATTATCGATTATCTGCACTATTGTAAGAACTGCAACCTTAAAACTTCTGAATATCGTTTCTTATGTCTTTGTCTATGAGTGTATCAAATTTGATTAAAATCGGACCTCTCCTTCTATAACCCAATTTTTTCGATTATCGATTTTCGATATTTATCGGGGGTACCTCGACACAAAACCTAGCTAAGAACACTCGCAGACGCTTATAGTACAACTGTGTAAATTTTCAAGAAAATCGGTTCAGCCGTTTCGGAGTCTATAGGTAACGCACACACACACACACACACACACACACACAGGGACACACAAACACACACAGAGAAAGTTCCATTTATAAATAAGTGTAGATTTCATTTTTCTTCTTTTAATATCTATCATTCAAATTTCTTTTTTTGCCTTTTATTAGTTCTTTTTTCATTCTTTTTTCATTCTTTTTTTATTTTTCATTTCTTCTTTTTACTTTTTCTTTCCTTTTCTTCTTTTTTTTTCCCCCAGTTAATTTTTCTTTCACTTTTGTCTGAGTTTCTCTTGTTTTTTTGGGTTTTTTTTCCAGATTTCAATTGTCCTTCCATTTGTATCATTCGTTGTATCTTCGCCATTTTTATAATTCGTATATTTGTGTACGTTTCTTCAAATTTTAAGTATTATTTATTTATTTATTTATTTATTTTTGTGTGTGTTTTACTCGTCTTTCCATTTCTTCCTTGACACAAATTTTTTTGTATCTCTTCTCCGTCGTTTCCTCGTTTGGAATTTCATTTTATTTTCTGTTATTTAGCAAACTAGTCTCATTCAAATCTTGAGGCTAGAACCTTCGTTTCCCTTGCGTTTTCTCTTCTTATTCGTCTTGATTCGCTTCTCTTTGTCATGAAAGAATAATCGACAAGACAGCCTATCTCAGGAGGATGTCAAATTAAAAAAAATATACCGTATCTTTAAAATGCAGTTTCACCAGAGGCTGATTTCACACCATTCATTCCATTTCTCTCTACTTTTTTTTATTTTTATTTTTCAATACATTCTATTATTCACTTCTTATTTCTCAAAGACTTTTGTTTGGAGACAAGGCGGAACCTGTTATAGTTCTGAAGTAGTTTCTGCTTTTTGCTTTATACGAATAATGGAATTCTCTTCACGGCGTACTCTGCTACCATGCCCATTAAATCAGGGTGGAAATCGAGTGAGAAAGGAGAAATGAAAAATGTAAATAGAATGCAGATCACTCGTGTGTGTGTGTGTGTGTGTGTGTGTGTGTGTGTGTGTGTGTGTGTGTGTGTGTGTGTGTGTGCCGTGGCCCATTAATGTTGTTGGTACCCCATTTAATGAGGATGTGCGTTGTGGTGCAGTGGATATCGACTCGGAACGAGAAACCGAGTTCGAAGTTCGAGCCGAGTTCGAATTCCAGCCGAATTCATTGCATTCACTTACGCGCAAATACCCTTGGGAAAGATATTAATCCGTCTCTTCCTTCCTTCCTGTTATTTATAACAGGACAGATTGGGTTCTAAAGCCTTGGTCGGCAACCAGTCTACCGCAGAAAGCAATGGCAACCTACTGCGGGATAATCTTCTGCCCAGTCAGTCATGTCTCTTCCGAGACATGATGGCCCAAGCGTGTATCACGTATGGCACTTAACTGACTGACCCCATTTAATGCAGTCACAGCATCAGCAGTGTTTCTAGGGTAAGATTAAGCCTACGAATCCCAACACATTTTTGGACGCTGTTGAATCCAGTGTTTTTCTTCTTCTAGATTGGCTGCCGACTCAAGGCAAGATTGATCAGTCTGTTGTGTTATTTAGCCTATAAATCGGTTCTGCCGTTTCGGAGAATATAGGTAACGGACACACACAAGCACAGACACACAGACACACACATACACACACACACACATAGACAAAGTTCCATTTATAAATAAGTTTAGATAAACAGGACAAACGCATGATCATTTTTTCGCATTCCGTTGATAAGTGGCAATCAGACAGCAGAACACATTCCCAAGAGGAAGTCTACCCGACCGTTAAAATCTTAGCTTCATTAAGTCAAAGGTCAAACATTATCTGTTCTTCCTGCCATCATAATCTAAATTTTCTTGAAAATTTACCCAGCTGTACTATAAGCGTCTGCGAGTGTTCTTAGCCAGGTTTTGTGTCGAGGTACCCTGATAAATATCGAAAACCGATAATCGAAAAAATGGGGTTATAGAAGGAGTGGTCCAATTTTAATCAAATTTGATACACTCATAGACAAAGACATAAGAAACGATATTCAGAAGTTTCAAAGTTGCAGTTCTTACAATAGTGCAGAAAATCGATAATATATATATATATATATAAGCCAGGATGATTGTGTGTGTGTCTGTTTATCTGCCTGTAGGTCTGTATTTTTTTCAGCCCTTTTATTTTAGTTTTTGTTTCGGGTTTGGCTCTAAGTAGGTATAATTGTAGTTCTTAGTCTCAGCCATGATACCATTTACTCATAGGACTTATTTAGCCTTTAAAATTCAGTTTACGACGAAAACATCTATTGCTTTTTAGTCTTTCGTGCCAATGTCCAAAGAGTCAGAGCTCCAGGACCATGGATTAGTTTTCAAGCTTTCATTACACCCGAGCAACGCCGGGCTATACGCTAGTCTGTGTATAATTTCTTCTGATACCTCCATACACCAACCTCAGCTTGAGTAGGACTTTCAATCCTCGAGGGTTGACCGTTCTTGCTCGACTGCCTATGTCTACGGATGTCTTGACTTCTTCTCATTGTCTGAGGTTATCTGAATCGACATAACCCTGATGAAGACAGGAGGACAAAACGGGCGAAACGCTGTAATGGCAACTACAAGGATGAGGACAATAGATCGGATGTAAATAGTGTAAATAATGATCACTGCGATATTTATGAAAATAAGACGTAGATAAAAACTATTATACTACGGGCATAGACAGCCCATCTAAAAGTCCTTGAAACAATTTTCATTAAACAAAGAGAATATTTCTAATGTAAGCACGAGGAAACGTTATGAAGAGTGAATGTCATTTTTAACATAGGTATATATTTTTTTTCAGTGTCATTTTTGTTTAGTCGGTGTGCACAAAAAGTAATTTCTTCGATCGAGTTTAGATGAATGGCGAGCGATAACCTACGTTTTTTGCCTTTTGATATTTTCCTCTATTTTTATTTCTTAGCTTCTATTTTCGTATTGCCAAATACATATAAAATGTTTCCCCCACTAGAACCTCTTTCTAACAAACGACAAACCACAGACCTCTCGCTGGTCTATCCCAATGTGCATGGAAAGTCTTCAGAAGAGCATCCTAACTTTCACCAGTTCCAAACTTCACCGCTAAGAATCCCCAAGACACGCACATTGTAGCGAATCACCACTCGTGAGATGCAAGTGCCACTGGAGTAGGTTCTTTCAAAGAACAGTTTTGTTGAACCAACTCCCAAGAGAATGCTTTCTCGATCAATTCAATTTTAACCTGTTCATGTCTACGGTTATTTTCCTCATATTTCCTCGTAAGATGTGCCTGCTATCTTTATTTCTTTACATCGAGTGGCTCTTGTGCATTGTTGTATTATTGTAGAAAAAAGTTAATTGCTTGTAACTAGGATGGTGTTAGTGAATAGAAGCATGTTTACATCATTTCTCAGCACGTTCCTTATTATTATTTTTTGTTTTTTATAGTGAGTGTGTTAAAATAGATTAATTTGATTTTGGCCTTGTTAGTTAGATAGACCACCATGAGAGGGGTACAAAAAATCAAAATCAAGGTTGTAAATTGAAACAACAATTTATATACATATAAATTAATTCAGTTTATACAAATGTTATAATGGAACATCCTGCCATCCCCGAGAATGGAATGCTCTAGACTATAAATGACGGTAACAAGCGGTACGAGGGAGAGCCAATCATGTTAGGCAAAGGCATTCTCTATTTGATAGTTTATTCCGCTCCTACTCGTTGATTGCTTATCTGTATCTTATTGTTAATTATACAGTAGTACAATAAATCCATTATATCGTATTCCTGTGTCGAGTACCATTCTTCCATTAAGAATCTTTACACTGATATTCGTTTCCGGGATATATCAATTTAAATATCTATAAAAGTAATGTCCATAGAAGCTACTTTACTGTAATCTTATATTACTAGCAGAACCCGTGGAATTTACACGGAAGGATAATTATGATTTCCTGGAAAAATTTTTTCTTTTGTCATACTGCAAATGATAATAACGTCTTCAAAAATAAAGGTATTGGATAATAAAATAACGATAACACAGATGTAATTTTATTAATGGTATAGTGGAACATCCTGTCACCCCCGAGAATGGAATGCTCTAGACTATAAAGGATGGTGACAAGCGGTACGACAGAGATCAAACGTCTTAGGCACTCGCCTGACGACGCCATGACACTGTCATCTCTCTGTCTTCGGGTAGAGGGCGCTCTCTGCGTCCGAGTAGAGAGCACAAACCCAGTCGTGGTTCCGCCGAAGGGTAGATCCACGACTCGGTAAAAATAGACAGACATTTTTTGGCCCGGCTATATGGCCGGGAATACCCACTATAAAATGACCACATCCGGCCTTGCGTGGGAAGGCTAGTAAATACATCAAACGTCTTAGGCGAGGGCATTCTATATTTGATAGTTTATTCTGCTCCTACTCATTGATTGCTTATCTGTATCTTATTGATAATTGTACAGTAGTTTAGTATTCCTGTGTTGAGTACCATTTTTCCACTAATTTTTACACTGATATTCCTTTCTGGGATATATCAACAAAGAAAAAATTATGCATTTTAGATGACAAAGGATAGTTAAAACGTTCGTAGTAGTCTTTGTAAGATTGAGTTTATGTGTACGCAGGCAGAAACGTGTATATGTATGTATGAGCATTTATAGTTGGGTCGGAATATCTTTAAAGTAATCGCTCTGTCTGTTCTGTTCGTTTATCAAGTATAAAAGGAGGCAAACGGCTTGACAGAGGGTCGATGAAAGTGAAAACAAAGGGAAGAAAAGAAAGAGGGAGAAAGAGAGAGAGAGGGAGGGAGAGATAATAACGATCGCTTGACGTTTGTCAAGGGACACATCAAAACATTCTGTTTTTTCTCTCTGGTGACAGGCGAACTTACCGGTGTGTTTATCCAGTTTTTGGGCTTGAAAATGTCATTAGGAATAAACTCCTGGATGTGATTCCGGCGTTTTCAATGAACTAGGAACCACCGCTTAATTGCTGTCCTTCACAGGTTCACCCTGATCCGGAGTAGTAGCACCTGTTAGGGCCTAAGCTATGGGCAAATTGTTAACCCCCAAACTTGATTCAAAACACTATGAAAGTATAAAAATAAACTTTTATATAAATATATGCATAAAAATAGACGTTTATAGAAAAACTAGTAGTCTAGCCCGGCGTTGCTCGGGTGTAATGAAAGCTTTAAAATTAATCAATGGTCCTGGAGTTCAGACTCTTTGGACGTTGGCACGAAAGACTAAGAAGCAATAGTTGTTTCCAGTTAAAGCAAAACCGTAGACTGAAAGAAAAATGAATGGATGTAAGCCAATTTTTTATTTCCTGGTATCGATATCAAATACGTTTTTTTTTTGTCGTAAACTGAATTTTGAAGGCTACATAAGTCATCTGAGTAAATGGTATCATGGCTGAGATTAAGAACTACAATTATACCTACTTAGAGGCAAACCCGAAGCAAAAACCAAAATAAAAGGGCTGAAAAAAAATACAGGCATACAGCCAGATAAACAGACACATACACAAACATCTTACCTTTCATATATATATATATATATATATATATTATCGATTTTCTGCACTATTGTAAGAACTGCAACCTTGAAACTTCTGAATATCGTTTCTTATGTCTTTGTCTATGAGTGTATCAAATTTGATTAAAATTGGACCACTCCTTCTATAACCCGATTTTTCGATGATCGATTTTCGATACTTATCGGGGGTACCTAGACACAAAACCTGGCTAAGAACACTCGCAGACGCTTATAGTACAACTGTGTAAATTTTCAAGAAAATCGGTTCAGCCGTTTCGGAGTCTATAGGTAACGGATACACACACACACAGATACACACACACACAAACAGACAATGTTCCATTTATAAATAATTTAGATATATATTTTTTAAGGAAAATGTTAACAGCAAAACATTTTTTAATGAAAAAATATTCTCAGCAAAACATTCTTGAATACCAAACTAGAAGACATTTTCAGTTTTCTAAATTAAAAAAGAATAAAAACAAAAAAAATTCATTAAAATCTGACTAAATGAACCTTCTCACTATGACTGAACAATCAAAAAATACCTTAAAACCCCACCTTTCTGGCATTAAATAATCCACAGAGGTGTTGATATGCCATTAAACAAAACTTAAACTCAAACTCTTATTTTATTTTCTAGTTCTGCTTCTTTTTTTCTGCTTCAATTTCTACAACTACTCTTTCTCTTGTCCTTCTTTTGCTTTTTCTGCCTCCTCCTCTTCTTCTCCTCCCTATAATTCTCCTTCTATTTCTGCTGCCTCCTCTTCTTCTCCTCCCTATAATTCTCCTGTTTCTGCTTCCTCCTCTTCTTCTCCTCCCTATAATTCTCCTTCTATTTCTGCTTCCTCCTTTTCTTCTCCTCCCTATAATTCTCCTTCTATTTCTGCTTCTTTCTCTTCTTCTTCTTTAATTCTCCTTCTATTTCTGCTTCTTTCTCTTCTTCTTCTTTAATTCTCCTTCTATTTCTGCTGCCTCCTGTTCTTCTCCTCCCTATAATTCTCCTATTTCTTCTTCCTCCTCTTCTTCTCCTCCCTATAATTCTCCTTCTATTTCTGCTTCCTCCTTTCTTCTCCTCCCTATAATTCTCCTTCTATTTCTGCTTCCTCCTCTTCTTCTCCTCCCTATAATTCTCCTTCTATTCTGCTTCCCCCTCTTCTTCTCCTCCCTATAATTCTCCTTCTATCTCTGCTTCCTCCTCTTCTTCTCCTCCCTATAATTCTCCTTCTATTTCTGCTTCCTCCTCTTCTTCTCCTCCCAATAATTCTCCTTCTATTTCTGCTTCCTCCTCATCTTCTTCTCCCTATAATTCTCCTTCTATTTCTGCTTCCTCCTCTTCTTCTCCTCCCTATAATTCTCTTTCTATTTCTGCTTGTTCTTCTTCTTTTTTTTCCTCTCCTACTCATACTACGACTACTTCTTCTTTTTCTATTTGTTCGTCTAGTTTTTTTCAAAATTTGATTGTATTGGTTTTATAATCACCTGCTGAGCCATGACTAATGACCGGTGACAAGCGAAGCATCTTGCCTTTTGTTCTTAAACAAGCGACAGCTATTTAAACAAAAAACAAATTTAAAGGACAAATGGCCTCTGATTGTCGAAACATTTTTAGGAGAGATTGTGGAGAAACCGGGATTTTCTGAATGTGTTGTTGAATTCCATTCTATAGCAGTCCCAAAGCTTCAATCACAACAGGAACAGTTTTAGTTTCTTACTACCAATTTTTAATATTTCTGTTTCCATGTTCTTGTATTGGCATATTTTTTAAAAATCCTACAAAAATGCGTCTGTTGTGTAAAAATGATCTTTTATATTTTTGATTATAATATCTGAGCCTATTTGTCTATATTTCTTAAGGTAAGGCTACAAGAAAACCGCAAGGCCGTAACACGAGTGGTGATAGAACAATCAGGCCTAGCTGATCACATATGGAGGAAGAAAGGGGCTCACCGCCCCCTATGAGATGGAGCTGAAATAGAGAACGAGAACTTAACGAATCAGCACATATGTTAGGCTTCAAAAATCTCCTAAACCGACCAAACATAGAGATGAACACAATATGGGATCTAGTAACACGGAGAGCTAGAGAAATCATTAGTGTAAAAAAATTGCAATATGAGCTCTGGTAAAAAACAATACTTAACGACACATGGATATAGTTGGTTAGTTTTAGGGATTCGACCTAAAGAGTTGTGAGTTCAATACCAGGCTATAGCAGTTGGGAACAAATAACTTAGAACTTAGGGTTAAAGGTAGATAACTCATGACTACCAGAAGCGGCTTAGCACAAGGAATGCGAATGATATACACCAGTGATCGTAATAAAGATTGAGGCTACTAGAACGTGGAAAGGCTGTAACCCGAGTGGAGATAGACCACAGATCGAGGGAGAAAGGGAATCACCGCCCCCTATGGGATGAAGTTGAAATAATAGAGAACTCCGTTGGAAAATACGTAAGCTTATGAAATCAACGCATATGCTAGGTCAAAAAAATCTCCTAAGCCGACCAAGCATAGAGATGAACACCATATGGGAACCAGTAATATGGAGTGCTAGAGGAAATCATGAGTGTAAAAAAATTGCAATGTGAGTTCTGGTAAAAAATACTAGAAAAAATATTAACATCAAAAATTGCAATATGAACTCTGGTAATTAAAATAATTACTGGACATTAAGTTTATAAGTTCCAAAAATCTGTTGTTCTCGAAAGAGACATGAGTGACTGGGCAGATAATTAACCTGCAGTAGGTTGCCATTATTTCTGGGGTCGACTCGTTGCTAGCCAGGGCTATAGAACCCATACTATCCTGTTATTTAACCCATAACTAGAAGGAATAAACGAATTAATACATTTCCCAAGGTTATTTGTGCGTAAGTGAATGCAAGGAATTCAACTGGGATTCGAACTCAACCTCCCGATTTCTCGTTCCGAGCCGATATCCACTACACCACAAAATACTGAATTACCTCAGCTATATCATTTTCAATGTGCATTTAATTAATTGAGTTTTGCGATCTTTAACTGTTTTTATTATTATGGTGTCATTTTTCATCATATTTCGATTTCTGCTATGGCCACACTACCTACCAAGTCTGCGGAAAGACCTAAGGCATGTCGTAGTGTGTTGTTATGGCTTCATTTCAGGGTTTTTTCTATCTCCCCTATCATCCCTAGCGTTACATAGACAAAGTTCTCCTTAGTGTGTGGACTGTACTTAATAAGACAATTTTTTGTATATCTCTTAAACATGAGTTTCCAGGGATTCTTTCAATATGTTGCTTTGTTCCATTTTTTATTATTCCAAGTGCACCTACTATCACTGTCACGATTCTTGTTTTCAATTTCCACATTTTTTCTATTTCATTTTCCAGGTCTTTATATTTTGACAGTTTTTTTAATTCCTTGGTTGCTATGTTACAATCCACTGGACAAGCCATATCAGTTAATGGGCAAGTTTTTTCTTTCTGTTTTTTAACAATAATGTCCGGCCTATTTGCTTCAATTTTCTGTCCGTGTAGATGGTGTAATCCCATAGAATGGTGACATTTCTTTCTATAACCGGTGCTGAGTGATGTTCATACCAGTGTTTGTTTACAGATTTTCCATAGTGTTTGCACATTGTCCAATGTAAATATTGCTCCACTCTATCGTGGCGAGTTTTATATTCATTTGGGGCAAGTACAGAACATCCTGAGATTAGACGGTCTAATGTTTCTTGGTGCTTATCACAAAACCTGCATTTTGGATCCATATTATTATGTAAAATATTTGCCTGAAAGTTTCTAGTAAAAAGACTTTGGTCTTGCGCTGCAAGAATAAAGCCTTCAGTCCCAGACTTT